>CM032806.1:15731905-15966100 GCA_019155185.1 Beaufortia kweichowensis
GAGTCTCTACGAGTATTTCCACATCTCTCCCATAAAGGTCAGTCAGGATTCACTGAAAAAAAAGTTCTGCTGCGTTTTGCTAGATAGCGACGCCAACAGAATGCTGCATATTGAACATCAGTTTTTGATGAGATTTAATGCTCTGTTTATCAGCGTGTGTGTGTGTTTTGTGTGGCAGCTTCATCTGAGTTTCTCTCTGAGCACCGGCGGTGAAGACAGCAATAAGAAAGAGAGAGAGACTGAGATCATTCCTGTTCAATCTCTCAATCTGCTGCTGAAGAGTATCGGAGCCACGCTTACTGACGCTCAGGACGTCTTATTCAAGTACTAACACTCACTGTACACTACATACGTTTGCATACATGTACAGTACCAGTTAAAGTTTGGCAACACTTACTCACAGTTTCTGTTTTTTCACATTTTAGAATAGTAGTAAACTCATCAAAACCATGAAATAACACAATTGCAACTGTGGGAATTATGTTGTGACTATAAGCATCCAAAATAAATGAACACTATGATATGATCATCTTAGTCACTCACTGTCTAGAATTTGCAAAATCATACTCTTGACATTATCATTCAGCTTCTTGAGGTCTCAACCTGTTCATTTTTCTATAATTACATAAAAACCAATAACTGTTATTTTAGTGATGTGGAATATCTGCATCTATCATGTGAAGCCAACACAGACTCGCTCATCTCTCTCGTCTTGAGCTGTGAATGTGTTAGCCTCAAGTTCCTCATTCCAGTCGGAGACAAACCCTCAGATCGCACTTTGGGTATTTGTGGATTTCACACGTGGTTAGACGTTGACCTAGGGCAAATACACCAAATCTTCCGGTGTTTCTGCTTTCACACTGTCCTCTAGTAGAAAGAAACATTAAACTTCATGGAACTAGAAGTGGAGTTTGTAAATTACGCTATAGTGAAATAGTCAAAAAATGTCAAGAAGTTCCTCTTAGTAGGTTAATATGGAATCTTTATACTGTTTTCTGTGGATTTTCTGTACTGATTATGGATGAAAATATATTACATTTAAATATTTATGAAATTTGTAAAATTTTAAATTATTTAGATAACATTTGTTAAAAATACTGCAGGGTTATTGTTAACAAAATAATAAAAAACAAAATATTTATATTTTATTTATAAATATAAAATATTGTATAATGTTTATAAATATTTTATATATTTTATTTTATTTATAAATATTAATTATTTATATTTTATTTTATATTTGATTAGTATTTGATTAGTATAGCATTACAAAAATTTGTCAAATATTTCATCTGAAGTCTTATACCTTTTCCTCAATTTATAATTTGCCAAGATTAGATTTAAATGAAACTATGAAATATTAAAGTGAATAGGGATATAACATAGGTGTTCCTCCTGAGGAACGGTGACAGGTAACAGGTTAAAAAGACTTTAAAATGTTAGAAAAAATACCTAAAAATTAAAGAATTGTAGTTCAGCATTTTCTTGTGTATATTTAATTATGCTGTGACAGTTATCAGGTTAATATATATTTAATATAATTTATATTTAATATACACACTAAAGCTGGAGGATGTGTAAAGATGGGTGTTTATATAGTGCAGAAATCAATTTGCAGTAAACTTAAATATTTGAGTAAAAATGTAGGAAATTACACAGGTAAACATTGTTATTTGATAAATATGTATGTAATTACAGTTAGATAATTAAAATGATGTTTTAGAAGTAAAACAAAGTAAAACATTTAAAGATAATCTAACATCTACAATAATAATTAAAGTTAATTTATAGAAAGCGTTGTACCAAATATCTCTTTCTAATTGTGTGTTTATGATCTAAAGTTTAATGTCACATTGTAAATCTATTGCAGACTGGCTTTCTTCGAGCTCACATACCAGTTCCGCACCACCCAGCAGCTGCAGTGGGAGGTGATCCGTCATTACTCCAAACAGGTGACTTTTCACTTTTGGCCCTCACAAACTATTTACAGTTGTAGCTTTTAAAATTATCTTGTGTGTTGTTTCTTTCAGGCTATCAAGCAGATGTACGTTCTGGTGTTGGGTTTAGATGTGCTAGGCAATCCATTTGGACTGATCCGTGGTCTGTCTGAAGGAGTTGAGGCCTTCTTTTATGAGCCCTACCAGGTGAAACTTGGGACAAAAATCACTTAACATGAGCTAGTTTTATTTTTTTCATTTCTATTACAAAAAGACTCACACTGATTGTGTGTCCCTCAGGGGGCTATACAAGGACCGGAGGAGTTTGTGGAAGGGATGGCCCTCGGTGTGAAAGCTCTGGTTGGAGGTGCTGTGGGTAGAGATATCTCTCTCTCTCTCTCTCTCTCTCTCTCTCTCTCTCTCTCTCTCTCTCTCTCTCTCTCTCTCTCTCTCTCTCTCTCTCTCTCTCTCTCTCTCTCTCTCTCTCTCATCCACTCATTTTGACTCCTCTTCTGTTGTCCTCCTCAGGTGGTCTGGCAGGAGCCGCGTCTCGGATCACGGGTGCGATGGCTAAAGGTGTGGCTGCCATGACGATGGATGAGGAGTATCAGCAGAAGAGAAGAGAAGCTATGAACAAGCAGCCCAGCGGTCTCCGAGATGGACTGACACGGGGAGGGAAAGGGCTCGTATCTGTGAGTCAAAGCTTTTGGGTTTTTTATTTTGCCTGTGGCGTACGTTCATCTTTAAACTGAATATCCTCTTTCACAGGGGTTTGTGAGTGGCATCACAGGAATCGTGACGAAACCCATTAAAGGTAAAGTCACCAATCGGAAGATTCTTCATGTGGAGGAATGGTGAAATTTCATTTCATTGTGATTTTGACATTGTGTGTTTGTGTCTTTCTACAGGTGCTCAGAAAGAAGGAGCGGCTGGTTTCTTTAAAGGTGTGGGAAAAGGTTTGGTTGGAGCTCTGACCAGACCAACAGGTGGCATTATCGACATGGCCAGCAGCACATTTCAGGGAATCAAAAGGTTTGTTTACCTGTTTTTGTTTACCTGTTACTGTTTTGTTTATTTGTTTAAGAGGTTTAGTTATTTCATGATTTGGTGCCAATTTGAATTCAGAGCTGCAGAGACGTCTCAGGACGTGGAGAGTTTACGCCCACCCCGTTTTATTCATGAGGACGGAGTCATTCGACCATATAAGGAGAGAGAGGGAATAGGAAGTCAAATGCTACAGGTATTTCTGTCAACACCCTGCAGACTCGCCTGTTGAAAACTAGCAAACGTTTTACTAGCAAGGTTAACAACAATAGGAAATATGTTTGCCAAACAATTTTTGGATTATTTTTGTGTCAAATACTACGGAAGTCTTGAGCGGCCATCCAAGTTTTTTTCTTGTATTGTTTTCTCGTGATCTTGACTTAGTTTTCTCGAGATCTCGAGATAACAAAATTTGTTTTCTCATCACAAGTAGCTAATAATTGTCCACAATGTTCTTATAAATGAAGTTGGACTGGATGTTTGTGATTTTAGGGACCGTCTCTAAAGTTATAATATACACGTTTCTAACTTTAATAGCATTTAACAGCTTATTTTAAAAAACATCAAAAATCCAATTTGCATTAGATGACAACCACATGAACACTGAATAGTTAGTTTTGTGACTGTTTGTTGACTGCAAGTCATTCCATTTAATAGCTGTTAAAAGTAGTAAAGGAATGTGTTTGTAACTTTAGAGACGGTCCCTAAATTCAGGACTGGAGCAAATCCATGATCCAAATAAAATCAAATTTGCTAATTTCCCGAAATATGGTTTTGCTGTCTTCAAACAAAACAACACGTTCTATTGAGTAAACATAAACACATCACAAGAATATCACTTTCGTTATGTCTTGATCATTAAAAATTAAGTCGAGATGGTGAGAAAACAACTTTTGTTTTGTCGAGATCATGAGAAAATAAGTCGGAAATGACAGTATAACTGATAATGATAAGATTTCTGAAATGTTTTGATCCAAGGTATTTTGCTGATGTTGTAATGTTTAAAACTTTATTGGCTGATCTAATCTGAACTTTAAAAAAACAAATTTAGTCCAACATAGATTTTCACGCTGTGGATCAGCAATTCTTATTTTTTATTTATGGAATATTACAGTGTTTATTATAAATTATTTACCTGTGCAGGTCATTATTTTAAAAAATTAATGTGTCCTCATCTTTCATTAAAAAAACAACTTCCTCTCCCAGTCCAAAAGTGGGCGGGACGATATGATGATCGTCCAATGGCCAGGCTTGCAACTTCCAATGTTCCAATTCATTTTCAAAGTACCTTTTTTCTCATTCCAGAAGCCGTTTCACTCTGATATATGAGTCACAGGGGAACGTAGCAAAACAAAAAAATGTTAGAAGTCTAGCGTTACCTCCCAATATCCATCCACTGCTAACTGGCAAGAGAGGATGACGTGAGCTTCACTTCATTTCCAGTCATGCAAACAGACCACAAAGGCCAGTGATTGTAGATGTTGTAAAGGGGGAAGAGAAATTTCAGACAGGCTAACACACTCTTCAAGATGTATAACTTATAAACTATATTAAGGATGCCAGCGGTTGTTTTTCATTTTAAAGCTAATGATGGATGCTGAACTGGGATACAAATAAAAGCTCAGTCAGAAGGTCATAGCTGTACTTATCTGTAAATAAATCAGTTTAATAATAAAAAACACCAGTCTTTGACTTTATAATGTAGTTTTTGGACATTTAGATCCTATAGATGTACTGTAGATGTATTGTAGATATAAGGGTACTAGTGTTACTCGTTCACCCTTATGAAAATTCATCATTTACTCCAGCCATATGTTATTCCAAACCATTATGGATTGGGCCCATTTACACAACAACACGAAAGAAAACAGTTTTTGTGATTTTTGGCATTTTTAATCACATTGTTGTTGTGTAGCATACCCTTTGTTTCTTGAATAGATCACAAATAGAGATGTTTAGGATAATGTTTATGTTTCTCTTTTCCATACAATGTAAATGAATGGCGACCAGGGTTGTCAAGCTGTCATTTGAGAATGGGTAAATGATGTCAGTGAATGATTTTAATAGTACTGACTTCAGCTTTCCCTTCTCTTGTCATGTTCACAGAACAGAAAGACCTTCCCTCAGTGGAATAGCATTGATGACAGTGATGAGGAGAATGATGTTCCATTTGTGTCTTATTAACTCCAGATCTCAGGAATTTTATTAGATAATCTGATTTTATTTGTTATCTACAGTAAATGTTAGTTTTATATTGCTGTTTTAGGATTAGTCACATTTATTTTATTCCATTTTAAATGTTAAGACAACGCCATCATTTGTCATATTCCTGAATAAAGTCTGTTTCAAAGTGTTTTTCCTCATTAACCCCTTCCACACCCATCAATCCCACAATGCATTACATAATTCCATTACATTCCATTAATTCAGACACAAACCAGCTGATTCACTGGGGCTTTAAGTCTTCTAGAAAACATGACTAAACCTTTTTTGCATCAGACAATGCTTTAACTATGGAAATCCTTGGAATTTGCATTCTTTCATCCAGAACACATCCAAAGACAGAAATCGAATCCAACTTAAATGTTTGCCGTGCAAAGACTAAACACAAAGGCTTCAGATGTGTTATTAAACTGTTCTTTGTTGTCATGTTCATCAGTGTTCATACAGTATCGATCATATCCATACCATCAATATGAATTTTCAGACTTCAGTTTTGAAAATAGAAATGAAGAAAGGATTTGGCCATATAATTACAAAGAATTATCCTATTAACTGGTTTCTCCATTTGGTTTTTAGAGTATTGAAAATGGACGGTTTGCCAAATACAGATATTTTGCTCACGCTACAGTGAATGACTCAGATTTCCTGATGATTACTAAAAGGTAGGTGAAATTTATAGAGTTTGCATGAACAGTGCGAGCACATTTACATCAAGCATCACTTTTATTTTTCTTGTGCTGAGGAGTTATCTGGCACCATTTGTGATGTTAATGATCTCCTTAAATCAAATAACTTGATATTAAAGACAGGTGTGCTTGTGGAAATCCCTAGACTTACATTAAAGAAATGTCTAATGACCAGAATATCAATATCTTACTGCTATTTACAGTTTATTTTGTGTATTTTATATAACAGCTTTTCAGCTGTATGATTTATATAAACTCCTCTTTGCAGGGGAATATTTTTTGTGACAAAGGGAACGTTTGGTCAGTTGACATGTGAATGGCAGTATCTCTTTGATGAGTTCACTAAAGCCCCCATGATCGTGGAGGAGAGAAGACTACGCATAGAAGCCAAGGTACGTCATCACAAACTATTCTATATGGAATGTTATTACAACGTTCAATTAAACAACATTACACCCAATGATTCTGTGTATCAATACGCAGCATAAACATGTATCACAGTCCATCAGGGACTATTTTTTCCAGCGGAAGGAACACTTTTTTTAATATATTTAGGCTTAAATATATTTGTATTGTGTGGCAGCTGTTTTATAAAAGCAATAAGGTACAAGAGGCTAGTGCTTTTTAATAGTGACTCATTTTCGTTACATTAGTGCTTAATAAAGTTCAATTATTTTCTCCACCTCTGAAACACCTTTTATGATGATACAAGCGTGGCCACATAGGTGCTTAAATTATATATTAACCAAATTACTGTTATTTACCTATACATTCTATATTAATACCTCTTTACCTATAAATTATATAATAACTAATTATATAATATTATAATTATACAGTATATATATATATATATATATATATATACAATAGATCCAGTCAGATTCTGGTGTATAAAATTCCACCTTACATTTAGATTTTTTTTTTATTGTTGTTACTGATTATTTGTTTATTATTATTTCATACTGATTTATTACTTAATATTGTTTTAGAAATCACACTGAAATTTATTTTGCTCTTTACAGGAAAGAGTTAAATCTGTGTTTCATGCCAAAGAGTTTGGAAAGATCATCAATTTCAAAACTCCAGAATTAGCCAAGGTATAATAATTGCATGTATGCTACAGAAAATTATGCATTTAATTCTCAAACAGCAGGAGAATTATATGTATTCTGTTTTATTTATCTGTCAATGTTTTCACCTGTCTCTGTCATTCGCAGTGGGTTCTTGCCAAGCTTGAAGATGCCAGGCAAAGTCTGCAAAAATAGCCTTCATCTGTATTGTCAGAAGGACAGATGCCCCTGCGCTCTGGTGTGCCTTTAATACTGCATTTGCAGTGTGCCACTTTACATTATACCCACAATGCAACAGTCATTCACTGAACTCTGATCAAATGACTGTTAGACCGTGAAAACGTGTACCGTATGTGTATATTGACTTTACATAACATTATATCTTTCCATAAACACTCACTGCCTATCAGATGTTGATTTTACAGCTCAGTCTGCAGATCCTTTATTTGCATGCCGTCAAAACTCATTTCCATGTGACGTTCTTTATAATGCGTCTCTACACACAGGACGCTGAACGCATCCAGACGGCTCTTAACGAAATGTCTTTAATTCACACTAATCAAAACACAATGTGTAATTTTATAAGACAGACAGACCAATACAATGTATGTTTATCATTTGTGGGAACACGTTTGTGGCATTTGAAAAAAATGTCTAGGAATGTTTGATATATGGAAATGTATAAGAGAGCCGGGATATTTTTACACATGCATTTTGCATGAAATGTTATGTCTATTTATTTGAAATTAAAGCTTTGTCTTCTCATTCTTCAGTAAATACGACAGTAAAGACTTTTTGACTGCTTCATGTCTTTTACGCAGCCAGAAATGACACGCACACCAAACTGCTCTATAAAGTGTTAATGACCTGAACATGCAACTGTCTTCCATTTAGCCTTTCATTAAAGATACTTTTTTAACTTTTTAAGTATTCAGTAAAAAAAAAGAAACATAATAAGAAACATTTCTGTGCCTAAGCTTTTCACTGGCACTATAGACCATTTCACAAGATGTAAACAGCACTGGTCCAGAAGCACTTCCTGTCTCAGTTTTTTAACACTACACAAATGTCAGAACAAAATACAATCAACAGAACATTTACAACTGACTTGTTTAACAAACATCTTTAAGATTTCATTTAATTTACATATGTGAAATACAAAAAACTGAAACAGGAAGTGCTTCTGGACCAGTGTTGTTTACATCTTTTGAAATGGTCTATATACTTTACAAAAAACATTACATTGGCATATAGCATTAACCTCCAATAGTGAATTTGGTTATACATTATGTTTTTGTCTTATTTTATATCGTTTCACTTTGATATATCACATTATTACAATAAAACTGTTAATTGCGTATGTCACTTCATGTTGACTTATACAACTAATTGTCTGTACATTTTTAACCCACATTCAAAAATGTATTTTGGATTTTTGGTTGTTCATTTTAATAAGCAACACAATAGCAATTGTA
Source organism: Beaufortia kweichowensis (assembly GCA_019155185.1). Classification (NCBI taxonomy): domain Eukaryota; kingdom Metazoa; phylum Chordata; class Actinopteri; order Cypriniformes; family Gastromyzontidae; genus Beaufortia; species Beaufortia kweichowensis. The sequence goes on from CM032806.1 coordinate 15,740,344, forward strand.
TAACCTCATTTAATAAATATAATTAATGCATTACAGTACATAGGCACATTAACTTAAACCACTAACATTAACATACAGATAAACTAAAGCGTAATGCAGTTCAGAAGCTATATAAAATGCACAAATTATCATCTTTTTTTGTGACACATACTTTATAATTACATGTTACACTAAAACTATAAATTAGATTAGACTTTTCTTTACAATCAGTTTCTACAAATGGAAAATTATTATATGACATATTTATATTAGTTATATAATTACATAAATATTATTTGTATTAATTATATGAAAATAAATATTCTACATAAGGCACCTTTTGTAAAGCTTAAAGCGTTTTTATATGAACATGTAAACACTTATTTCTACTTAAGCACACTTATACAAAGTGTTTTTGAGAATTTGATCCACTGCATGAGCAAGATAACAAAACATGTATTTCATCTTGTGCCTTATATTTGTGTCGTACGTAACCTCTACTTACAGAAAAAACACAACCACCACTACATCCGTGCTAGATGCAGCCTATCCATCTATTAGATGAGATCTAAATGGAAGAAAGAGGATTTGTTATTGTATTGGCAGAGAACCGCTTGATCACTGGAACCCAGTTCAGATCTTCATTACCTCCACAGAGTCCTCCAACGTTAATACATACATAAGGTCATGTGACATCTAATTCTACTCAACATTACGTCTGATAGAAGAGCTTTAAGACTAAGGGCTAATGATCACCAGGAAACGCACTAGTTCTGGCTATTAAACCAGGTTAAACTCTTTGAGATTCTGTTTGAGGATGGTGTCTTTCACAGCGGCGAAGATCAGACGAATGTTCTCTGTGTCAGTGGCGCAGGTGAAGTGGGAATAGATGGCTTTCTCTTTGTCTTCGTTTTGCTCAAGGTACATCTTAAGGATAAACTCCTGGGCTGCCTTTGTATCATTTTTAGGGCCTGCAAAATGACAAACGTTATTTGATCCATATGATATTTGTTACATTTAACCTTACTAAAACAATACAAATTATAAAGGTATGTAATTAAAACACATTCAGTAATTCTGGTTAAAAAATAGTTTGCCTTTTCACCACATTGGAATAGATTTTTCACATTGCTTTCTGTGTTAAAAACATGCAATTAGAATTTAGAATTTCTCTAAATTGTAAAAATTGTTGAATCTTCTTATCTTTATCTTTTTATCTTATCTTGTATCTTGTTTTAATCTGTGCTATGGAAATACCATAAATAAAATGCCATAGAAGAATGATTTTGCCTGAGTGGTAAATCCAACACAATTTCAGTATCTTTGAAAATGTTTATCCTGCTGTGATCTATAAAGAGATACTTTAAATGACCCACCTGTGAATTCTGGGAAGTAGTCGGCCAGGTGAGAGTGAGCGATCTTCTCCTGTAAGATGTCTGTCTTATTCAGAAAGAGAATTACAGAAGACTGCTGGAACCAAGGGTACGTGATGATGGTTTTAAACAAAGCTTTGCTCTCCTCCATTCGATTCTGCAACACAGATGAACAGACATATTTGTTGAATCATCAATTGTTTATTTATGTTAACAATTTTATGTGATTTAAATATCAATAAGATGTAACAACTTAAAATTTTGATGTATTTCTAAATGAGCAGATTAACATACATTTACATATTTAATTAATTAATTTAAAAACGTTCATATAATTAACATAATACATGTGGCAAAAAAGTAACTAACCAATATCACACCAACAAAAGTGCTAATTTGGAGTACAATTGCATTACTATGACAACTGTAATGTGCGTCCATGTATTTAATGTATTTTGCTATTATACAAATATAATGTACATTATATTAGATCATCATCACCCCATAAACATCTGATAAATGTATTAATGAAACTGACCTCATTGTCACATTCAACCAGAACCTGATCATACTCGCTCAGAGCCACCAGGAAGATAATGGAGGTGACGTTCTCAAAGCAGTGGATCCACTTCCTGCGCTCTGACCTTTGACCTCCAACATCCACCATCCTGATGATGTCAACAATATGCATGTAAGATATGTGCTGTAATTTATTAATTTAAATTTCTATTATGAGTCTCTCCTAATCCGTATTTGTTGATAAACATTCATGAGGTGCAGAACTTTCATCTAATGAGATCGCTGTATGGGCGGAGCTTTCGGCCGCGACGTGTCGCAGCGTCGCGTCGCGTCTGGTTAGGACACGGTGTTAGATTATCAATTGAATTCAATGACTATAGATTTATAACAAATCCTATCGATAGATCTTTAAACATCAGCAGAATGGTGAATTAAAAAAGAAGTAAAGATCCACAAACCTGCAGGCTATATTAAGCTTATTTTGTACACTTGGGTATATTAAAACAAAACAGTCGCATACCTTGATCACACAGGATTGGGTTATTTTATATTTAAGATAACAAAATCTAACGAATCTTAAATTTGACGACACATCTTTATCCACCATGTTAATAAAGCAATGACTGAATAATGGTGTAATATCCCCTGATGTCAAAACAAAAGCGACATCTAGTGGAGAAGCCTAGTAATGACAATAAGAAAAAAAATCGATTCACATCTTTGAGAATCAATAATCCCAAAGAAGCAAGGTGTCTTGAAGGTGTCTAAAACTCTTACTTGAAGATGACATTCTCCAGATCGAAGGGATACTCGATTATTCCTGTGGTGGGAACCCTGACCCTCAGAATATCCTGCTCTGATGGGACATATGATTCTTCTGCAATCCGATCCAGGTCACTCAGGTAGCTGTGACAGGTCACATCAGAGATGAAAACAAATATTGTGGTCAGAGCAGATCAGAACAGGTTACAACGGTGTGTTGTAACAATATAAATGACATTACAGTTAAGTTACTGTAAAACCCACATCTGAACAAATCACAGTTATATATAAAGCATTTTAAAAATCTTAAAATATTAAGACTGACTATTTGGCAGAGTCAGTTAGCTGATATTCTCGACGGCGGTCGTAGCATTCCTGAATCCCGGCATCATTCCATAGACTACGGATGGCGCTCACTTGGCCGTCATCCAAACGCATAATCTTATCAATCTCCATATCATTCACCATTGCACCATGACCCTGCAAAACACAATCAGATTCACAGAAATATGACATTAATGTATTTTTTAGGATTTCATATAATAATGTAAAAAGTAATGTAGAAATAATGTAGAAAGTGTGCAAATATTTTTAAATCACCATAATAATAAAATAAAAAAGCACTGTATATATTTTTATCTTAAGTATCTATTTTGTTTAAATTTGTTTAAATCATAAGCTTCACTTGATACATTTAAATTCACTTAAAATTACTTAAATATATGAATTTATTTATATTATTTTTAAAGGGTAATTTTTTTATTGTTGCTAAAATTAACTGTTTTCAGACTGATATAATTCAGGATCTTATCAAATAAACAGCAACTTTTTTCCAGTGTTGGAATTCTTCAGTAGAAGATTTAGCAGAAAAAACGTTAATACATTTTGAAGAAGTATCGGTTTCTAAAAATGACAGTATATTTTAATTTGAGCTCTTTTACCTCCAAACATTAATAAAATTTAATCTCTTGATATACAATAACCACTTAATAGCTATTTGCACTGTGAATATACTTTCCTATAATACATCCCATCTCAGCTGCATTGTTATTTTGTTTCATGTGTTTGTATGTATTGTGTGTATTGTATGTGTTACCTGGTTCTCTGCGTTAGCATAGGCAATACTGAGCATGTCCATAGCTCTGACCATAGACTGCATGGCAAAGACAATGTTCTGGTGGACCAGCTTTATGAAGTCCTTCTTATCTTCATCAGTATAACCTGTGCCGTGTATTATTCTCATCTGTTTGATGAAGGTGCTCTTTCCACTTTCACCTGTGCCTATACGGGGAGAAAAGATGCTTTATTATAGGTCATTCTAAGGTATTCTTTCCAATAATTACCATACTATTATTTACCGTAACAGTGCATTCATGTTAAGGGTAAAGATCTGTCTTTTCATTTGAATCAATATTGCTTTACACTTCCAATTGATAGACATCTGTGTGATAGACAAGGCAGATTAACTGGACAATGTTTAGTGCATATGACAAACATATGATAAACATATAGTATTGTATATACATTAAGCCATCAGCTTTCACCCACAGAACAGAAAAATCTCTTTCTCTAACAGTAATGAAATGAAATGTAAAGCAAATCTATTAAAATCTATTAAAAAGTGTTCCTGTTGAATTAGATGACTCTGTGGGAAATCTTGAAATATAACAGAGATGAAACCTTTGAGCTGTGACAGAACAACATCTGAGCAATTCATTTATACAGTAAGCTGCCATTGAAAACCCATATTTGCAGCTTACTGTGCCTAAAATACCAAAATCCAGTAATAATTTACCATTAAAAGAATTCCCCACTGGTCTTGTGATCATGTAATTAAACTAAATCACTCATTCTTTTTTTGTGACTTTGATGTTGATTGTGATCCATTTTCAAATGTAGGCCTGGATGTTTCCCCACAGATGAAGGAAAGGTAAATCTGTTTAGTGTTTGACTACTGTAGTGACAAGACTGAAACGATTATATTCGATAGACTGAATGTGCGGTTTGCCAGAGTTGTGTTTATATACTCCAGCTGCTTCGGCTTTTGTCTGGACAGCTGCAAGATGACATGCTATACTGAATCTAACACTATTTTACATTGGTTTTAATTAGTCATTATTATGATGCTTACATTACAACTTAGATGCAACTTATTTTGCATAAAATTTTTTCCATTTTGATTCACTTTTTTATTTATGTCTTAGTCGAATCTGCATTGTAACTCACTGTGCCGACTGTCTTGTTCTATTTTGATAGTTATGTATTGTTTTGTGCAATCTGCACTTGTTCGCACGGTGCACTTTATGTTAATATATGTTTGTATACTGTAGTTTGTGATTTGTTTCATGTAGCATGTTGGTCCTGAAGGAACATTGTTTCGTTTTGCTCTTTAAAAACTAGCTGTGTAAGGCTGTGTAAGGTCACTTGACTTGGCTTGAGTAATAATCAGTATTTATCATGCAGATTAACTAAAAGATTACGTAGAGTACTTGTACATCTAAAACTGACGAATCAAAGCATCTTTCTTATACAGAAGTATATATTATTCATACAGTCCCAGTGACAAGGTGACACATTTTATTATATTATTTTGTCTGACTGGAAAATGTTCTATATTCATAAAATAATGAAAAGGCATTTAATTATTTTATATGATGGAGAGTTTTGTTTTGTTTCTGTTAGCATTTTTTTAGCAGAGTTACTAACAAATGCCAAACAAAAAAATCTATATAATTGTATACATGAGAAAAATAATAACATGCTAAAGCCAGCGGTTTTACTCGTAAAAGTCATAGAAACAGTTAAAGGAGGAATAAAAGATGGAGGGGGTCTCAGTGAGTTTTGTTTAAAGTGCGGTGTGGCAGAATATCTTTCTTATGCTTGTCAGTAAACAGTCTCTAAGTGTGAGTCTGAATCTCAACACTCCAGCCATTATTTCACCGCACAACATCAACACACACTCAACATTTAATTTTGCCCAATCACATGATTAATTACCTTTAAGAAGTCTTGCACCAGTTTGCATTGTGGTTCCTTTACAATGTACTTTACAATGGTTTGTATGTGTAACTGCCTTATATGTTTACATAGGAAACCCATAAGACTTTGCTTTCTCTCTCTCTCTCTCTCTCTCTCTCTCTCTCTCTCTCTCTCTCTCTCTCTCTCTCTCTCTCTCTCTCTCTCTCTCTCTCTCTCTCTCTCTCTCTCTCTCTCTCTCTCTCTCTCTCTCTCTCTCTCTCTCTCTCTCTCTCTCTCTCTCTCTCTCCTCTCTCTCTCTCTCTCTCTCTCTCTCTCTCTCTCTCTCTCTCTCTCTCTCTCTCTCTCTCTCTGCTTTCAAACCTAATTTATGTTACATAAAATACATCTGTCTTGAAAATAACAGCATTAATGCCTACAGCGGTCCAAAAATGAGGCATAATGTACATTAATATGATAGACTGTGAATGAGGCAAGATGTGTGTTCCTCGAACATTACTTTACTGGATCAGTTATATCGCTGGTGTGTAATGGTACTGTGTGAATAACAATAAGGTCAATAGTTATTAAACAAGGTTATTGTTGAATTATTACAACAAATGATTGTTACAATGTTATTGAATCACATTTGCATACAATTTTTCAGTAACTTAAACAAATGATTCTCTATATAGAAAATGCTGTTTTGTGACAAAGCCGTGTGAAACAGGATGAGAATTTGTCTTTTAAAATGACTGGCTAGTTACTATTACATTCTTTTTACAGAATTTTACTGTAATATAATTTGAATCTCAGTATAAGTAAATTAAAAACCTTGATATTGTTGATATTTACCATCATTCATTAAACTACACAGCCATAAGTTTTAACTTACAAACAACAAAAACGAAAATGTTCTGTAATACAATTGATTCTTAATAAAATTAAACATGATACAAATGTGTCAATTAATAATTTTATATGGCTACTTGTGTTTTTATTGACATTGTTTTAATAAATGAAGGTAAAAGTAGATTTTCAATCCTGTTGATGGGACTTAAAATTTGAATGAAAATCTTTTCCAAGGTTCTTTCTCCAAACAACATTTCTCCTCTTTGCATAGATTAGCATTTCAAGAAAGTCCTGGTGACATTGAAATTGTTTACGTAAATGAAAATAAGCAGATTTAAATAAGTTCACTCTGAAACTTGGAATCCTTCAAGATTTTTCCATTTTAAAAACATTATTTGAAAAGGACAGAAATACATTCGATCACGATGCCAAAGATGTTAAAGATTATGTGTTTAAAAGATTTTTTGTTTTTATTTTTGGATTATAGCTAAAGTGCTGTTATATAACCAAAATTTCCATTAAAAGTCTGTAGATGACATAATGTGCCCTAAACTTCATCAGCATAAAGATTATATATAGAATATATGTGCAAAAATGTACTTTTAGCTTTCCCTGCTGTGGCCATTAATTGCAAATGTATTTTTTTACTTTTTTATTTACCTTTAAAGGGTATGTAAGATGACAAATCATTTATTTTTGTAATTAATTACAAGCATAGCATTTAGTTTCTCAATCATCACGGAATAAAACAAATCCCAAATAGTGTCTTTTCATTTATTTTATTGTAATTATTTAAAGCTAAAATAGATTTAATGTGAGATTTGGAATGTCACATTGTATCCTTAAACCTAAAGTTTTACATTTGAACCACAGATTTACATTCATTCAATTGTCTATAGATTCTCATATAATTATATTCCACCCAGAATGATATAGTAACCATTTATTTGCGTACTACCACAAAGTAAGCTTTGTAATATTATATATGGCTGTAATTATATTACACTGGTCACACCCAAAACTTCACGGACACACACACATAGCACAATGCAAATCATTCGTTTTACATATTGTAAACATATCGGTGTTCTTTAAATCTACTTCTTTTTTTGACCTTTTGGTTTGGTCTGTCCCAAGGGTCAATGTGGACAGTGCGATAATTACTCTTCTGGGAGTCTGATTCAACTCACACTCTCTTGCACAGGTGTGTGTGTGTGAACAACTACAACAACGGTTCTATACACACAATGTGCATTTACTAATGAGCCATGTACAAAACACCTACACGCAGATTGAACTGTGGTGATTTTTTTGTCTTTGCTGTATATAAATGTAAATTTGCTTGTCTTGTGGCAGAACTGAAGTACTGAAGGTTGGTGAATGAAGAAGTTGCTGTTGAGTAAAGTTTGTTTATAGTTCACTGTAAGCTCTGCTTTGCATGCTTTTGCATAGCAAGGACAGAGATGATGGCCATGTGGCCAGGAACTGATGTACAAAACTGTCATTGCAGCTAAACCACACGCACATACAGTATATGTAATAGCTTCTACAAACAAATGATGCTTTAGTTAGACTTTTTCTTCTAAAATAAATGACTAACAATAAGATGAGTTCTTTGTCTTGCATTATTAAGATCAATAAAGCATAAAAGCAAAAAAAAGCAAAAAATGTCTTACCCAACAGCAGCAGCTTCATTTCTTTTCGTGAGTTGCTCTTGTCCTTCCTCAACTGTTTCTCTATCTCCTGGTTTATCCTCAGCCGCTCCTTCTCCTCCGCAGACATGCAACATCCAGCCATTATTCTCTCGTAAAGCTCTGTCCCTCCTCAAAACGGCACAATATTCAGCACACTAGTACAGCTCCGGTGATATATTATCTGCTCCTTTGCTCCACGCTACAATCGGAGAGGTCATGAATGGGCTCCTCCTTTAAAAGTCCACAGTACATAATAACCAGCTATTGAACAGAAGTTAGTGCTGGATAAAGTACAAAGCCAGCAGATGTACTCTGTTAACAGCCCGATTCAGAGATGGAAATCCACTAAAATGGCACAGAAAGATGCAGTGGGAAGAGCTGAATAACTGAGAGGTGCGTGAGAGAGAAGTGACTTCTGCGCTACATCCCGGCACCTGTCAATCACATCTGGGTGGGGCATCCTTCTCCGATACCGCACCCATCACCTGGACCAATTGACAACCATGCCTTATTTCATGAACCTTCTAAAGAACAACAATAAATACATTTAAAAATTAATATATCAATAATAATAATTTAAAATAAATAAACATGTGCATGAGAGGACCAAAACATAGATGATGAAATAAAAAAGGTTGACTGACTAAAAGTTTATATGAAATTTGATAAAATAATTGTTATTTTAAATATGAAATGGACAATACAGAATATTGAACAAAGGTGAAATATTAATCATTCATAACACATCAGTTGATTAAAACTGATTACTGAAATATATATATATATATATATATCCTTCAGAGGCACTTTAAATCTATTTATATTTATTGTTGTTTCATTCTTATTTCAAACCAAGTGTAATATTGGGTAAAACAAATGTATATTTTTCATTAATTTATTTTACTGATGCAATCTAAAGTGGACTAAAAGCAATTCAGTTTGAACTCTGAGAGGCATAATTCAATTACAGATAATAAAATAAACATTTAAGTGTAAACTGACCTGAACATACATCAAACACATTGTAATCATCTATGAGTAGATATGACATGATGTGACTGGAGCTTTACAATAAAGCAGAGATTGACGAATTGACTCTGATCTGTAAAATTCATCTTGTGATTTGTGACGCTGATGTTAATAAATGTGATATGGTATATACATAATTCTTATTTTCTCTGAAAACACTAAAAGGTTGATGATGGACTTAATTATGAGAAAACTCGGAAAGGCTCAGAAAGGTCTAGATTTAGGCAAAACTTTGTCCTTGTATTTAAAACAAAGAGGCATTTGCAACTGATTTCCAAGTAAAATGTGGGAAAATCAGAAAGTATGGAGAGAGTCTGGATTATGTCACCTTATTTCCATACTGTAAAGAACACATTCTTATCAAGAGCTAAAACTTCAGAATGAACTAAAAAGAAATCTGATGTTTTTCAATTTCCACAGAGGAAAGAAAAGACTGATTGAGAACAAGTCAAAATATATTTGTTTAACTATTTAAATGTGCAAAATTTTTTTTTTTTAAATAATTTAGTTTTTAATTGTTTTAAAACCAGTCTGTGGTCAGAAGTGTCTACTGCATTTCAGAACATTTTATATTTTTCCTTGATGTCCACTTATAATGTTGTTAGTTAGCTTTTTCATTACTTCAAAAGGCCATTTTCACTTTTGAGCCATAAACTTAAAGGGGTCATATGATGGTTCTGAAAAGAACATTATTTTGTTTAATGCAATGTGGTTTTGGAGTTTTTACACATGAAACTCATGATTTTACACATACAGGAGATTATTGTTGCTCCTCCATGTGCCTCATCTTTCTGAAACGCGTCGATTTTTACAAAGCTCATCGTTCTGAAAAGCGCGGTGTGCTCTGATTGGCCATAAATCCAGCGCACTGTGATTGGTCGAATACCGCGAGTGTGACGGAAATGTTACTCCCCTGACCATATTTAAAAAACACAGCGTCTTCACAAACGTGATTTTTAAATAGTTCTTTCTTAAAAAAAGGTTTTTACTTAATATACGTTTTTATTTTATATATGTTAAAAAATTAGTAAAAGTAAAAAATAAGTAAAAAAACTTCCAAGATGCTGTTACTAAAAAACAATAACTGTTACTATACACATAAAAGAGCTCATAATCGCTTTATATTTATTGAAAGCACAAGCACATCAGTTTCAGATAGATTTTGATTGACTATTAATGTTTTGTTATTAATCAGCTTGAAAAAATCACTCTGAAAAGTGGACTCAAATGTTTGGTTATCATTATAGTTGTGTACAGTACATTACGATTATAAACTTTACACATTTACAGTTATCATTCAGGTTGTGAATGAGCTGTAACTCCAGCCGGCAGGTGGCGCTGCGCTCAGCGGTACACACGCTGTTTTACGCGCAGAATAAGACACCGCTGCTTCTGTTCAAACCGCCGCGGTTTGTTTTCATCTGCTGCCTGGTTAAGTGATCATTATCAGTCTCTAGAGGCGAAACCACGACAACAACACTAACAAACCAGTAACCAGCCTTGAAGACACGACAGAGATGGCCTAAATCTGTTATTTAAACGTTTAAAACGAAACCATACTTATGCTCGTACTACAGTTATTCATGCCAATAATACATAAACACACATGAAGATTTGTTTTGTTCGTCAGTAGCAAGAAACGGTTAAACAGTCACCTGGATCTGAAGAATACGTGAGTATTTTATGTTACATATCACTAGAAACAGGTTCTGTGTATAAGCTGATGTGTCATTTAGCAGATTCATTTTAAATGTACTTCAAAAATGCCTTTACGATTTTATTTTTAATGATATGATTACTATAGATCATACAGTGCTGATTGTTCATAGATCATCTCTTTTAAAAAAATATATTGTACTGCAGCCTTTCATTTATAAATCTAGTTTTTTACCCATTACCATTCTTCCATTATTCATCTGAATTTAGGTTGCACGATGCTGGATTCAGCACATATTCGTCGGAGAGGTGCTCAGGACTTTGAAGGCTACTATGATCACATCTGTGCATCTCGGGGCTCGGCTCCTGTCCGTGCGGTGAAAAGCAGCCTGTGCCGGGGGATGTTAGAGTTTAATGCTGATCACATTAGTTTAGCGGACTGGACACCCATCCTGTCAGCTCTCGCCATCAATAAACACCTCCAGCATGTTTCCATCAGGAGCTGCCATCTCACCAGCCTCGGAGCACAAAGTTTGTTGACACATTACTGTTCATATTTCTGGTGTAATTTGCTGGTGTAACATTTAGTTGCTCCCCAGGTTCCTACAAAGCCCATATTAAGAAGAAGACCCCTGCGATTCATTCAAAGAACATGACCCTTCAGTTGTGTAAGGCTGTGCAGAAGTGTCTGTGTGAGTCAAGCACTCTGAAAATGTTACAGCTTCATGGTTTGCTGTTGAGAGAGAGGGACCTCATTGCTCTCACAAAGGTAGAGTAAAATACTCATCTTCTCTCTCTCTAGTTTTAGGCCCATGTTGACTCTATTGCTTATTATTAAAAATGATAGACTGTTGGTAAACAAACAACACTGACCCCTATTTACTTCCATTGTGTAAACACAAAACCTCTGAGACATTTGGGCAATTCCAGCGTTACGGTCGTGCATTTACAGTCAAAACTTGAAATATAAATTCTCACAGAATGAATTTATTTCCAGAATTTTGACCTGTTTATATTTTACTGAAGCTCTGTTGAGAGAGTCAATACATCAGATAAATATCAGTCTATGCATGAGTTATACATGCATTATAGATGTGACACAAAATTCAGTGAATTAAAATGCACGAACCAGAATTCTGAAAACAGAACTTGATCTATGAAAGATCCTTTAAAAACTTTAGGAGATACCTTACAAGGGTAATTAAACCACCAAATATTGACATCCGAGCTATCAGTAAAGAAAAAAACCTTTGTTGAAAACTTTGACATTTGCATGGAATTGATTTCTTAAAAGATTACCTTTTTTGTGCCACAGAAGCAACAATTATATACACTTTTCAAATTACATGAGGTTGAATAAATAATGAATTTTTCATCTATTCCATTATTACTTCTACCTAACTCTGTATGTAATGCACCAGTAAAGTGTTTCACCCAGACTTCACTTTCATCTTCATCTTTTGTACATTGAATAAATCATTAGAAAAAAATAAAAGTAATTTGCACAAGTTGGAAAATGTCAGTAAACATCCTAATTTTTTTTTTAGGGTTTATCCAAGAGTGTGTCACTGGAGCATCTCTCTTTAGCACACTGTCCAATCGCAGATGAGGGTTTGGAAGGTGAGTTTAACGATTTCATTGTCACATCCAAAATAGCCCTGTAGTAATAGTGCTAAATGTGACTTCAGTAGGGTTTACATCACTGATTATATGCTTATATGTAGTTATATATATTGTTTAACTGAATCATTTGACATGTTTACACATTCCGTGTGAGTAGTGAATTGCTGTTTATGTATACTTATGTGAAGAATTTTGCTTTTGATATTTATAATTTTATTATATAATAAGAACTGTAAGTCATCCGCCAAGTAGTACTGTTACATTAATGTTGTGTTTATGCCATTGTTTTTGTTTAGTCATCTGTCAGAGTGTAAAGTACTCTTCAACCATCAAGTCTGTGGACTTCACTTCCTGTAATATTACCTGGCAGGGGGCGGAGCATATGGCAAACATCATAAAGGTAAATAAAAATGTTCATTTTGACAAAGCATGCGGTTGTAAAATAGATTTACCTATGGTAAGTCCCTTGTTACGTGTGTTTAATAAACTAAAATATATAATTTTTCTACCTTTCAATAAAGCTGTACTCGAGTCTGAATTTATCACAAACTCATGAGACTCATCTCTCATCAGCACCAGGCAATGAGGCGGCATAGCACAGCGTGGGTGGAGACGTTACGCTACAGGAGGGCGGAGTTTGAGGCCATGAATGGACTGCGTAGGATTACTCTCAATGACAACATCCTGATCGGGGACAGAGGAGTGACAGCACTTGCCCGTGAGCTTACGGAGGACCTGTGGGTCAAAGGTTTGATATTCTTCAACGTGTAATATTTTTATACTTGGCTAATTCACTCATAATTTCACATACGTATGTTTTCCCCAGCGGTGGATCTTCAGCGCTGCGGTATCTCGAATGACGGAGCTCGAGTTTTAGAGCAGATGCTTCAGTCAAATAGCACTCTGTGTGTGCTAGACATCAGGAGAAACCCACTGATTGGTATTTCATCCAACACACTGATACACAGCCCAATTTATCCGTTAAACACTACAATTTTCTAAATTCAATTCATTTCATCATACGTCCTTTTCTCTCTTAGATAATAATCTGGTGAAGGCCGTCATCAAAAAAGCTCTTATTAACACCAAAACCCACGACTCGCAGGTGTGGAAATAAATTCATTTCTGCATGCTTTGGTTGTTTGATTAAGAGCATCTATTGTCGAGCTTGATTAATTATCCACCTGATCGATGCGTCATATATATATACATATCATTAACATCAATATATTTATAGGTGTGATAAATCAATCACTTCATCTAAATTTCTAAATCTTTAAAAAATCCACTTTTATCGTTTTACGAATTGCGGAACTCATCGTCTGTGTATTGTACTGTATTTCAGTATCTATGGCTCAAACCACCTTCCCCTAAAGATACACTCGATCAATCACGCCAGTCAAGGAGGAAAAAGGCTGGAAAAGCTACATATAGAATCGGTATTCACATCATTTTGGGTCGTTTTCCTAAAGCTAATTTCACATTTAGACGTCGAGTATATTATAATAGGGTACTCTTTACAGGATCACGTCGATCCTCATTAAACTCTGGCTGGAGGCCTCCTCGACCGGGATCTGTGGGGTACGTCCCGTGGCGCACTGCAGCACGGGCCGACTTACAGAGGTAAAACAGATACACGGGCTACTGTAACTCAGTTGGTAAAGCATGGCTGTAATAACACCAAGATCATGGGTTCGATCTTGGTGATAATAACATCTCTCTGTTTATTGATCTAGAGGTGTATCACAGGCTGAGGAGATGACAGACCAGAGTTTTCAGGTAAAGACGTACATAAATACACAAATTGCCGGACTGTTGCTGTCTACGATGTAATAAGAATATAGGATGCCGTCCGAAATGAAGACCGTTTCGAATGTTATGGTGGTTTTCTTCATCAGAACGCCACCTCTGTGCGGGTAACCGTGGAGACGGAGTCTGAGTCAGAGGATGCCGAAAGCGTACCGGTGGGGAGTCCCCACGAGAAGCTCACGAGCTGTCAGTTTAGACGATTACAGACAGAAAACAATCGATTACAGGTACCATAGTCACAGGTCTATCATAAGTAAGTGGGGGTTTAAGTAAAGATGTAACAAAAGCCTGAATAACAGTGTGAATTAATTGTCCAAATCCATTGTGGATCCTGTATGATTTAAAGCGTGCACTTCTGTTTCTCATCTACAGGTGGAGCTTGAGGAGTGTCGACTGAGGCTGGCAGAGGAAAGGAATGCCAGACTGAAAACCAACTCTCGTCTGGTGGAGGTACAATGAATAGTACATTTATGTTAAGTAAAACATTTATGACTTGATGTTAATATGTTTTTGGCCTATAGCTGGAACTGGAGAATGAGCGTTTGCGCACACTCAACCTCTCGCTGTCTGATGCCCATCTCAGCAACTCTGTTCTAAATGATGATCGTGTGCTGGAAAGCATTGAATCTTCCTTCCACAAGTTTCATGCCTTCCTAGACCTTCTGAAAGATGCTGGGTTTGTCTGATCTCATATAAATTATTTATCCCAGTTAAATGAACCTTTTTGCCAATATTTCTGTTTTTTGTGTCATGACGAACACAAGAGAAGATATTTTAGAAATGTCTACAATAGAAGTAAAACCAACATGGTTACCAACATTCTTTAAAATATCTTCTTTTGGCTTTAGCAAAAGAAAGAAAGTCATGAATGACATTTCTGGTTAAACTATAACTGGTTTCACTTCAAACCATCATTATGGATTTATTCATCATATGTGTTTAAAATTAGATTAAGTGAATAATTACAGAAACTATTTCCTTCAAGTCTGATGACACATTTTAATACTGCATTTCTGTGATTAATTGTACATTTCCTTATGCCTGTTAGCCTGGGCCAGTTTGCATCTATAGCTGGGATTGACCAATCAGATTTTGGGATTCTTGGGAATCCTCAGCTTTCCTCAACAGAGAGAATGACGGGTGGCCAGGGGGATCATTTAAAGAACGAGATGAGGGAGAATATAGCAGTACGTTGAGAGATAAAACACATAAAAATACACTAATCCATTATTATTCCTTTGATTACAATTGCTGCTGTACCACACAGGTGACGGACATCCCTGAACTCGTGTCAGGTACTCAGTCAGGACGTCCTGCTATTAATGTAGACATTCCACAGACCCACTCATTACAGGCAGTGCCTTTAATTCCAGCCAGTGTGCATCGTGCCTCTCCCGTCCCGCAGGAGCCACTTGAGTTCGAGGCTCTTGAGCAGAGCAGACCGTCCTCGGACCACTCGAACCCTCACAGGGCCAGCGGAGGCTCTCGCTCGGGGAGTTCAGTCAGCAATGCCAGTCTTCAATCCAAAGGCCTAAAGTCATACAGATCAAATGGGTCTGAGGAGAAAGTGCTCTCAGTTCTCGGCTCAAGAGCATCTAGCCTGTCTCGGTTGAGTTCGGGCAGACAGAGTGATTCAGGAAGCCAGAGAAGCTCTGCTGGATTGGTTGGGTTTTAACCAAATCAGTGATTTTTTTGGATCTGTTTCACTATTGTGACATGTTTAGCGTGTATACATGAAGTTGGCTGAATATCTGGCATCCATAAGCACTGGATGTGATTTATTCATCTGTAGTTATTACTTGGGCAACAGACATTTTTATTACTGCTATATTAATTTTTAGAAAGGCTGTGAATTTCTGTTTGTAGTTTGTTTGCTATTCAGTGACACTAAAAATGTTTTATACATTTGTGATACTTTTATGTGATTGAGAAAAACAATTAAATCTTTGCAGTTTACTACTTGTTGTCAAACTGATCTAGAAGTTTCTATAGACCATTTCACAATATGTAAACAGCACTGGTCCAAAAGCACTTCCTGTCTCAGTTTTGTAACACTACACAATGTCAGAACGAAATACAACCAACAGAAAGAACATTTACAATGGAATCAAAATGTTTAATGAACATCTTTAAGGTTCAGTTATATATGTGAAATGCAGAAAAACTGAAACAGGAAGTGCTTCTGGACCAGTGTTGTTTACATCTTGTGAAATGGTCTATAGATGGTTTTTAATATTTTGTCACTTGAAAATAAACCAACTTGGGTTGAAATTGGGTTAATAGAGTCTTTGATTTTGCTTGTTTGGTGTTAAAAGTTTACACTCTCTTACTCTCATTCCCCAAATATGAATTGGCACATTATATTTATTTACACTAATGTAAATATATACTTGATATACTATAGTTCTAAATTACTTTATTATGTATGAAACTATTTAAAAGTGTTGTAAATAAATTTTGGTAATTCTAAATCTTCTGAGAAGTTTAATAAGTAAATTTATTAACGAGTTGTGACACTTTGCAAAATTGTTAAACATTTGCTGAGTTGTGTAAATTTAGTCATTTTTAGTTTGACTGTTATAAATTTGTCTACTAGGACGCTAAAATAATGCATTTAATTTTTATTTTCAGTCATGTGATTTTATGAAAGCAAATCTCAGCTGCATTACTATTTGAACATTTCTGCAGCATCTTCTACATACTGCCCATAAAATAGTTGAGATATCTTCTGCAGGAAGATAAGGTGACAGGTTGATAATTTGACAGGTGTCACACTATGGCATATGGATAGAAAGGTCGAAAGATATGACTAGAATACAGAATACTAATTAATCTAATTCAGATTTTAAAATTAAGTTTTATTATCTGTAATTTCACTCATGAACTTGTTTGCCACAGTGTTGTGGAATATAGATGGAAAGAGATGAGAAGAATACAGAAAAACAGTGAATGAAGATAGAAAGATACTTTACTTCAAAAACATAATTCATGATGTTGCATTTAAATTACATACTTAATTACATTGTCAAAAAGTAATTGCATTACTCATTACTAATGACTTGTCTCAACCACGACCACATGGACAACAGAAATGAACCTCTTCTTAAATATTTAAATTTGATGAGAAATACACATTTCTTTTAGTTGTGTCTAATCTTTTTCCTGTAAACTGTTGTATACCGTTTTTATTTGACCTGAAGCTTTATTTTCCAATTAAAAAAAGAGTTCAGGAAGTGGTTTTAGGACACACATTCAACACTTTCGACATGATAAGCATTATAAAACTCCCATTCACATGTACTAAATACTTTTTTAAAATTATAGACCATTTGGTCTTGTTGGCCAGTCTTCTGTTAAGGGTCAAGGTACTTTGTGAGCACTCTCCTCACTCTTTTTCCCTCTCCCTCATTACAGTCTGTGAGGTAGTTGTTGCGTTGTGTAGGAGGCTGCGAGTCTTCATCACCTTGTATTGTTTCCAACACAGCGTGTTCAGCCACAGTCTCATTACTGTCCTCGCAAAAATTGTGGAGAACAAAGCAGGAGTAAATGACATGGGGCAGGTCCTGCAAGTTAATGTCCATAGGCCTTTTCAGTGCAGCAAATCTGGCTTTGAGGCGACCGAAAGCACACTCGATGACCGTCCGTGCCCTACACAAACACTGCCCAAAGTACTGTTCTTGAGATGTGGAGCCACCGTTTGAATATTCCTTCATTAAATAGGGCAGCAGAGGGTAGGCTGGGTCACCAACAAGAAAAATTGGTATGGCGTCCTCGTTGTCCACAATCTGCTTTTTCAAAGCAGGGATCTTGCCAGTCTTCAAGTGCAAGTTAAGCTTTGAATTAGAAAAAACCTGTGCATTGTGTACACTCCCAGGCCACTTTACCACAACATCAATAAATCTGTACTTATAATCACAGACCGCCTGTACATTAAGGGAATATGTGCCTTTCCTGTTGATATAGTCCATTGAGTTGATAGATGGCTGCTTGATTGCGATGTGGGTGCCGTCGACCGCTCCCAAACACTGTGGCATGCCATGAGCACGATGGAAGCCCAAAACCAGATCCTCAGCCTCGGACTCCTTAAAAGGCAACTTGATGTATTTTGGACCCAGGTGAGCAGCGATCGCTTTGCATGTGTACCTGACAACAACGGACACAGCCTGTCGCGACACGCCGAAAGCGTTAGCAGTCTTTCGTAGCCTCCCCTTATCGCTTAAGTAATAAAGCGTTAACGCGACCTTTTTGAGCGTCTCTATTGGTGCTCTCATGTTTGTTGTTTGCCCTTCAATATACGGACTGAGTTCTTCGCTCAGGGCGACGAGGGATGCTTTAGACATGCGGAAGTTCTCCCTCCATTCATCTCCCACAACAACGCCACTGACGAAGTTGTCCCACCAACTGCTGGTTCTACCAGGTCTTACCCAAAATCTTCTTCTGGTTGCCCTCCTGCTTGTCCTCCGGGTTGGACCTAAGAGCACGTGGCGTATGCTGTTTTCCATGATCATTTGTTGCTCACCGTAGTAGCAAAGGAGCTGAATATTTTGCTTTAGTAAAGCTAATAGGGTAAGTAACTTCTGCAGCACGAACACAAGCATGTAGTCCGCCATTGTTGTTGTTACGTGGAGACGAGACGTGGGTGATGACATCATCACTTCAGAACATAATAAGAATAGGCTGTACACAGGAAAACGCAATTTTCAGATTTATTCAATCTGCGTTTCAAAAAATAGCAATTTCAAGTTGTGTCCTTTTTTCCTTAAGTCAATAACCAGAATTTTGCAAGTAAATTTTGCAAGTAAATAATTTTATTATTGTTAAGAAATTTATTAAATTTCTTTTTTGACTGTTGCGTTTTAATAAATAAAGAGGAAGTAAATATTGAATTATTTACTTTTGTAATGAATGTTTTGACTTTTGTTAATGCCTATTGATGATATAAAAAAATATATAAAAAAAATACAAAGACTTTAATATATGATAGATTTTTTTTTATTGCAATAATAAGGAACAAAAAATACAGTATGTACAAATTTAAACAGAAAATATAGTACGTACAAAGTATACATCAGATCAATTTTTTAAAAAAAATATATGATAGATGCTTGTCTAAAATCGCTCTTGCAGTACTTCGGTGTCATATGCCGACCGGTCTGCGCATAGAGTCTGCGCAGCGCCGCAAGAACAGACGTGTCACGTGACTGTCGCGGTAAACTGGCTCGTCCAATCAGCGCGTTCGACACTCAGTAGAGCGTCTCTCATCCTCCTCGCAGAATATAATGCGCGCGGCGGGTAAGAGCTTTCCATCAATACAACACAAACTCTAAACACATTGCAATCGACTGTCCGGGTGTTTGAATGTACATGTTGAGCATTACAAAACTAATAATAATGTGGAAATACATTGACAGTGAAAGGTCAGCTGTGATGTGTTTCTGCGGCTAGCACTGTTAGCTTGTTGTTATTGAATGAGCTGTGAGTATTGAATGAGCAGACAGAGAGCTGTGCTAGCCACACAACGCGAACGCTTTGACGCGTTTTCAAGCAACAAGTGTTTGTTTTGTTTATCTAAGTGACGTAGGGGATGTCTAAACTGATTTCCATCAGTGCACAATGAATGTTATACTGTGGGTAAGAGATGCCAGTGTGTTACTGTACGAGATAAACATGTTTCACTATTGATGCAAAGATCAGTCATGTATCTAAGGCAGAATGAAATGTGGTGTAATAAGGTAGTGTAACAGTTAGTATTGGCCTTCATTTGGTCTGTTGTTTATACTCCATCATAAACCATCGTTAATACCATCCTACTGTGTGTATTATTTTTTATGTGCCCATTTATGAGGAATATATACGGTTATGAATTATCTGAATATATACGGTTATCTGAAAACAGCTGATCATGCTTTAAACATAAAAAAGTTTTAAAATCTTTCAGAGAGACCTCGCATGGGTATTTAAACCAGCAAATATTGACTTCTGAGCTATCGGTATGGTGAAAACCTTTAATAAAAAACTTTTAAAATTTGCCCATATGCTTTTAATATGTACTGTTATATATAAAGTGTGCAGTGTATATAGTAATTTATTACAATCGTATAGAAGACTTAGAAGCTAATTGATGTTGATTTTTTGTTTTTGTGATATTTTGCTCCTTAATAGATGCTGATGTACAGATTGAATGATCCTTACTAAATAAAAAACATGGTAAGTCATCTACTCTGTTTTGTGTTTTAAAGATATATATATTTTTAGGCATATTTTTGTTATACTGTTAAAAGTCTTTTCACCTCCTGATTATCATTAATTAAGGGTAATCCAGCATGTTCAAAATTTAAACATAAATTCTTAATGAATGTATGTATATTAGTACGAATATATTGAACAATTTGTTTATATTTTTATAAACCCCTGTTGATAGAGTCCAGGCATAAAAAAATCTGCGTATGCATGTGTTGTGTTTTTCATTTACGAGGAGGGAGATATGGAATAATGACAAAAAATTACACGTTTTTGAGAGGCAATTTTTGTAGGATTTTTGTGAAATAAAATGCACAAACCAGAAGCAATGGACCCAACAAATGAAGAAGAGATGACTTTTCAAAGAACATAAAATAGTTGTTTTATTTCATGTGCCCATTTATGAGGAATATGGACTGTTATCGATGTGACAATTCTGAAAACATCATTTTACCCGACTATAACAATCATGCTTTAAAAATAGAAAATGCTTTATAAACTTTCAAAGTGATGTCACCTGAGTCACTCCATCTATTAAAAACCAAATAATTTGCATATAAATATATAAATTACTCGGCTTCTACATAATAGTTTGGGTTTAGTTTCCTGTATATTTAGATACAGATGTGTGCTGTAGAAATTGTATGGGAGAAAATATGATGCGCTTTGTTGATGTTTGTCCTCCTGCATGTTACAGATCCGGATCGCTGCTCTTAATGCCGCATCTCAGGCTGCGGATGAGCAAGAAGATGCCTTCAGAAGCGCTAAACCAAGTCAAACCAAGGAAGCGCAGGTGAGTCAGATCTGTTTCTGGTCATGACCTCTGTCACTGTTCACAAATGACTAATAATAATAATAATGACTTATAGCGAATGTATGAATGAATGCTTTCTGATCCCAATATTATATTGATTCTCTTTCCATGTTGCAGGAGGCAGAAGCGTTTGCCTTGTATCATAAAGCTCTTGACCTGCAGAAACATGACAGGTTTGAAGAGTCTGCCAAAGCCT
The DNA here is from genome assembly GCA_019155185.1 of Beaufortia kweichowensis. NCBI lineage: Eukaryota > Metazoa > Chordata > Actinopteri > Cypriniformes > Gastromyzontidae > Beaufortia > Beaufortia kweichowensis. The sequence goes on from CM032806.1 coordinate 15,761,845, forward strand.
ACCATGAGCTCCTTAGGACTCCTCTGCTCAAGGAGGTACTTTTAGACATTTTAATATTTTACATCATTCCTGAGTCTGTCTGTTTTACCTGCTAAGCATCTGTTGTAAATGAACAGAGCAATAGTTTACCCAAGATTGAAAATTCTGTCATGTGCTTGCCCTTCGGTCATTACAAACCTATGTGACTTTCTTGTTGTTTGGAACGCAAAAATTTTTTTTTATGAAAATTAACAAGCAATGTAAAGGTAAAGTAGCCTAAATGAGCCAAGATTTGTGAAATCATACTGTACATTTGTGTGAGAAACACATCTTCCTCTCCTCTGTAGCTCTTAAATTAAATGTGGTATTTATTTTATTGAATTCAATCTTATTTTTTGGATTTTATCAGGCCGTGGCATCTGAAGATGAGAAAGTTGGACTCAAGCATCCTGGACTGATGTTGAAATATTCTACCTATAAAAACTTGGCCAGCCTTGCAGTGCTCAGAGATGATATTGACACTGCCATGGACTTATATGTGCAGGTAAACACGTGCAGTCAGAACTTTAATAAAAACACCAGTTTTTTAACAATTTAATTGGTACTTGCATGACAATAGTAGACAAACATGCTTTTTTGTACATTTCATACATTTTTTAAATTTGATTAATTCTGATTCTGCTTGTTGATTCTGATTATTATTGATTTCAATGTGGTACAAAAGTCAAACATTTAGATGTATAAACTGTATGGTCATTTAGATTACATATTTGTTATTTTGCAAAAGAATATATTATAAAGCAGCATTTTGACAAGAAAGTACTTATTTTAATACTAATGAAAAATTTTGTATTATAGTACAAGTGTAGTAACCATGTATTTTTAACAGATTAATTACCTTTTAGTACCAGTTTTACTACAAATATCATAATTATGTTTATTTTGTTCATGTATTATGTTTTGGACAATGGTACACTTGTGTTACCTATGGATTTACTACAAATACTATGATTAATCTATGGTTGCTGTAGTAAAAATAATCGTAAATTGTTACTGATTTCACTGAACACTCATGTTTTTTCCGTATCAACTTTAATATTTCATAGTTGAATTTTAACCTAATCATGACATAACTATAAATTGATGGAAAGGTAAAGGACTTGAGATGAAATCATTTTTATAACAATAAACTAATTAAAAAATAATTTAAAAAAGGTAATGTTACTGTAATTTAAAAAAATATCTAAAATTTTTTAGAAGATTTCAAAATGTTTGAAAAAATATATTATATGTAAAAATATAAAAAATCTAGTTCAGATGTGCATTTTTATGTGTATACTAAATTTCTGCTGTGACAGTTATCAGTTATTAATCCAATGAGATATCAGCTAGTAATGCAAAAGTTATAAATTAACACTTCTTTGATTCACATTTTCACATTTCATTGATTCAGAAGGTGTGGTTTTGTGAAAACATCCCATATACCCACACTTCAACTGTTTCTTATTTTAAGTCCAGAATATCATAGAGACCTGGGAGTGTGTTTACTGCATGAAAAAAGTGAAGTGTAAAGGTAAAAGTGTATGTTTGTCTTGCAGGCAGTCATGCTGGACTCCACTGATGTGAATATGTGGTATAAAATGGGCAAGTTGGCATTGAGAAAGGCTAGTATGCCTTTGGCCCGTCATGCCTTTGAAGTGGGCTTACGCTGTAACCCTGACCACTGGCCCTGTCTGGACAGCCTGATCACAGTCCTGTACGCCATCAGTGACTACAGCTGTGAGTCAAGAAACTACTGCTTTCAACCATGAGCTATTTACATTCATTCACATTCTCTACTGGTGCCATGTTACGTTCTTTATATTGTACGGACAAAACACTTGCTTTTCAATTCAAAACCCAAGGTTTATTCAAGTATCCCATTTTATCCCATTTATAATCTGTAATAACGACTGCATTTCTTTTCTCTGTCCCATCTGCTTCTCCTCCAGGTTGTCTTTACTACATCTGTAAGGCTCTGGAGAAAGACACAGGCTACAGTAAGGGTCATGTGCTGAAAGAGAAGATCTTCGAGGAGCAGCCCTGCCTCAGACGAGACTCTGCAAAGATGTTCTCCAAACTGTATGAACCTTTATCTTGTTGAGATAGATTCATGCTAATTTAGTGATGCTTTTAAAGCCTAAACCTGGCGTAACTGTTGTACATGTCTGTTGGTTGCAGGGATGTGTCAGTGCAGTATGGTGATGTAGATGAAGAGGAAGCTCACAGTATTATAGAGGAGGCTCTGGAGCTGAGGAGACAGAAACAGGCAAAACTGACACGTCACCCAGTCGCTGATCTGCAACTGGTCGAGCCAATCAAATTCTTCACGTGAGTCCATGACGCTACTGGTTAAAAGTTTAGGGTCACTTACTTATTCTTTATTATGAATATATAATTATTGATTGATGCAAATGTAGCTATGGGAATTATATTGTGGGGAAAGAAATAAAATAAAAAAACTATTTCACTATTGTGAAAGTAGCCATTTCCAACTTTTGCAAAACATTTGAAGAAATATTTTGACATTAAGCAGCTTCCTAAAACAGAGTTCCGATCTTTGCTGAGCTTTTATTGACAGCTTTTTCTTATTATAAAATATAATCAATTTTAGTTACATTTATTGGTACTATTACATTGCCGTCCACGTAATTATTTTCAAACATTCACACATCTGTCTTCAGATCTTAAAAATAAACAAAGGTCTTTAAACATGTTTTGCATAGAAGTTTTTTTTTATGGATTTTGATGCCATTTCACCTTCATGTGATAGATGGAAGAGTGTGGGTGAGAGTTTCCTGGCCATGTACAAACACCAGAACGCTTGCCTGGTCCCACGGCCCGACTTTGGTCGCAGAATCGATCTGTCAATGTACCGCGACCCAGACTGCCTCGTCCAGATGCCCGTCAGCACACCAGCGGTCACAGCCACTGTTGTTTCAGAGCCCCCGCAGCCCCCGGCGCCGCTCGCTTTGCCTCAAGACACAACTGTCCCTCTTCATGTTTCCAGCAGCCCAAGCTCCAGTCAGCCTTCATTCACAGAGCTCTCCGTTCAGCCACAAGCCCAGCCCAGCGTTCCTGGAGGGATACCACATAACCAGAATGTAATCGAGGTGAACAGCACGGCCACAGTCACTGTTTCTACCACCAACGGAACTGAGGATGCTGGTGTTGCCGTGGTTACCACTGGCGGTTAGTCCGAACTCGCACAACATGCAAAGACGTTTATACACATGCAGTCATTCTCTTGCTTGAAGTGCAGAAAAGTTTGGACAGAAGTGTTAGTGACATAATCTTTTTAATAAATACTTCAAACGTTTACATCTATTACATTCATTTCTGAATAAATCGCTGCCAACCTCAACGAATGGCATGAATTAGTGTCAGCACTGTTCGTTTGACAAATAGTGGATGACACTAATGATGACACAGTCGTTTACCCTACAGCTGTGGATGTTGCTTTGGGTGATAAAGTGAAAAAAGGCACCAAGAGAAAACGGGCGATTGAGGACAACGTAGAGACGGCAAAGAGACGCTCGGCACGTGTCCGTAACACCAGATGCAAGAAAGAAGAGAAGATTGACTTCCAGGAACTTCTGCTCAAATTCCTCCCATCCAGGTCTTTATTAAACTTCTATCTTTTCAGATCTTTTCTTTTGGGTTTGTGTTTTTGTCACATGTTGAATGAATGAAAACACCTTCACTGACCTTGTGTGATTATTTTCAGGCTGAAAAAGTTTGAAGATGATGAGGATGAGGAGAGTCTGAGCAACATGGACACTCAGTGTGATGTCAAACCTGATTCCCAGTTAAACCGCGACAACGGCTCCAACTCCGAGTATTTGATCTCTATTGAGTCGGGTACAGAAACTGAGTTTTTCTCTTTTATTTTTTATTTCTTTGTAACTTTTTACTTATTTTGTCCCATTTTTCAAATGTTTGGTTGTTTGTTCTTTAGAGCGAAAGGAGGTGCATGCGTTCTTGCTGGCAAACATGCAGAACGGCGGCATACTGGAATTAATGGTACGGTATCTAAAGGCAGTCGGGCAGACGTTTTTGGAAGAGTGGCCCGCAGGACTCACTGGTGTGGTACTGGATATATTCAACTGCTGGAGGAAACACAGCGCTGGGCTGCCCAATCCTCTCCTCAGAGACTCCAGCAACCAGCACATTAAGGTACGAGAGAGACACACATGTATAGCAGTTGCTGCAGCTGGAGATGTCTCAGTCTCAGGTGGTACACCCATAAACTCTTCACTGAGCATTTGATATGTTATTGCACATAAAAATGGTTTAAAATTGTAGACTGCGCTCTGATTGGCTGGTTGATATCCTAAAATAATTTATGTGTATTCAACAGAAAAAAGAAAGTAATTCTGTGATACCCATCGTCATTTATTGTCTAAAAGAGTTTGTGTTTGGGAAACAGGAAATGATGCTGATGAGTCTGTGCTGTCTGGAGCTGCAGTTGGAGCAGAAGTCCTTGATGAAGGGCAAGAACAGTAAGAACCTCCTCATCTCGCGCTTGACATCAGGCCCTCGTTTTCAGACCTTAGTCGCAAATCATATAATGTAACCACAAACAAATGTTTTTACTCTCCGTAGTGTCTCAAAGGAAGAGTGCGTCTGGCTCAGGAAGAGATTGTGGGGATGCGGATGGTGTAGAGACTCGCTTTCAGTCTGACATATTCCTCCTGACAATGGCCTCCTCGCAGAGAGATGTCTTTGAAAACGACTGGATCTCTTTTGCCGTTAGAGTTCACTGGCTTAAAGCTCGTCATCTCGCCTTTCAGGTAAAGAAAATCAGCTGGTAGACACGTTTCTATTACATCATGTATGTATAGTATTAAAAAATATATTACATCATGACTTGTTTGTTGCATTGTGAGTACCAACAAAAATAGGTAAATTACATTTACTATAGGCTGTATTTAAAGAAACTACAGGGTTTGGATGGGTTATTTTTGCATTATTAGTGATTCACAGACGTTTTATCCACATTTCTTTCATTGGTGGACCAAAGAAATAGTCCTGGCCCAAACTTACATAATTGGTTGAGCCACTTTTGCGTTTTCAGACATAGACCAACATTGCTCAGCCTGCATAGAATTGTTTTTGCATATTAATTTGGAAAAAAGCTATTTTAACAATGTAAAATTACACAATTTTCACTTTCAAGCAAAGCTATTGTAGTTTTGCATTTAGTTTTATTGTGGTTTTATTATTATTATTCTTTTATTTGTTTTAACAATTTTGTTATTTGCTTTGCTTAGTAATTTTATTCTTTTTTATATATTTTATTCATATTTTTTATTGTTTTTTTTTAAGTTTTTGTCCATTTATTATTTATTCTTTAACCTGTTAACTGTCAGAGCAGAAACTGAGTAAATGCATGAAAATGCACTATATGAACTACATTTGTTTTATTTTTGTAGATACAAGATATTACTGTAACAGTAACTTTTTTTTAATTATATTTTGTTTATGTTTATTGTTATAAAAATTTGTCAAATATTTTTTTCTTGAGTTTTATACCTTTCCATTCATTTATAGTTTGTCGTAATTAGATTAAAATTTTACTATGAAATATCAAAATAAATAGGGTGTTCCTCCTTAGGGAGGTTGACAGTTAACAGGTTAATATTGCTGTATAAGTGTCTCAACTTATTTCAGTTTAAGGCAACATTTCTACATTTTTTGTAGGTTTTTTGTAAGTTAAGTTTTTCAAATAATTTTTAGCCTTATATTTTATACTTTTGTTTGATTTCAATTAACAGAAAAGTTTTGATTGTTTCAATTTAATTTTAGTAAACTATACTAACCTTGCTTTCAGGCATCCTAAAACAAATTTTCAACTTATTGTATATTGCTGTGAACATGTGGATGGTAATGTGTCATTGCAGGGTGACATGGAGGAGGCGCTCGAGTGTTACGACATGTGTGTCGGCCTTCTGAAGGGTCAGAGCAGCGAGACGGAAAAAATTACAATCTTGTTGCCCAACCTCAGCGTGGATGCTGTCATCTCATTAGAGGAGGTACCGTGATGAAGGCCCGTGATCTTATGGCTTTTGGTTATCGACAGCACTCACACCTGGTTGTATCCTGGTCAAACGATGTCAGAAAATACTTTCATTTCATTGCTTTCTCTAGATTGAAAAGAAGCTGAAGTCTCTAGAGAGATGTCAGTCTCTAGAGGAGATCCAGAGACTGTTTGACAACGGCGATTATCAGTCTGTGATCCGTTTACTACAGCCAACGCTGAGCTTTGGCCCCACCTCGGCACGACTCAAAGCGTTGGATTACATCAGCTCTGCTCCTGAGAGACCAGCCCAGCTGTTACTGCTGCAGGTGAATCATGATAATATAATACTTAATACATTATAATTAACAAAAGTAATAACGGGACTTGAGCAGTAAACTCAACCCCTTGTGTTTCTCTGCAGAGTTCCCTGCTGCGGCTAAAAAACTACAGCTCTTGCCTGGAGATGTCTGAAGTGTCTCTCAATGAGGCCATGCAGCACTTAAACTCTGTATTACCCAGCAGCCCCTCTGCTAAGGAGGAGTGGGTGTCCACCATCACAGCCCTTCTGAGGGGCATGGAAAGCTGCATCGTGGACAAACCCGAGCTCATCAGCGTCACCCCTCGCTCCACAAACCTGCCACGCCTCGCCAACAACCTCATACAGGTGCGTGCCGTCGACTGGTAGTGCATGTTTCTGTGTTATCCCCCATGTTTATTGACGGCTGTTCCCTTTCTAGTTGATAGCAAGCAGTATGGTGTTACCCGATGACCCCAAAGAGGCTCATTTCTCATCGCTTTTGCCGTGGATTCTGCTGTACCACCTCATCAAACAGGAAGAGGCGGCGTTCGACTGCATGCTGCGGCGGCACATTGCGGATGAGGATGATGAAGGTATGACTGAAGTTTAATATTATTTACTGAGGATATCAAACTCAATCACATGTGTTTGTGGTTTCAATTTTTATTGAATTACTGTTTTCACCGTTTTTTTTACTGGGTATTAATGATGACTGGCTACAGAAATGGACAATTCCATGCAAATATCAACTTTTGCAGGTTTTATACAAAGGTTTTTATCATACTGATAGCTCAGATATTCATATTTGGTGATTTAAACGCCCATGTGTTTTTAAAAGATTTTTTATGTTTCAAGCATGATTGTCAGGTAAAGTGCCGTTTTCAGAATTGTCACATCCATAACAGTCCATGTTCCTCATAAATGCACACAGGAAAATAAAATAACTATTTATGTTCTTTGAAGAGTTATTATTGCCTTTGGTTTGTGCATTTTAATTTACAGAAATCAAAACAAAAAAGTATGTTGCCTCTCAAAAATTTAAATTTTTGTCACATACATAATATATTGCTATTCTTTTTTCTACAGACATTTTTCTGATGTCTGGACTCATCAACCAGGGTTCTAGTACAATATTAACAAATGGTTTAAAACATTAGTAATAAATACATTCTGTGAGAGCTTAAGTACTGAAATTGTAACATCCGTAACACTGGAATTGCCCAAATGTTAGTACGGTCTTAACCGTGGTGCTGTACTTTCAGTATTTCACACTGTTGCTGAGCTTTCTCTCTGTGTTTGGATTCTGTAGAAGATGATACTCCATTGCTGCCTTCGTCTCTGATGCTTCTCAACACAGCGCATGAGTGTCTTGGCCGTCGCTCCTGGTGCTGCAACTCGGACGGATCTCTGCTTAAATTCTTTGTGAGTTAGTTGCTTAGATACACGTTGTTTGCGTCTTCAGCATCTTGTCAATGGGTATTAGAACTGTAATAATACAAAATGTAATTAAAATGAGGTAACTCAAGTTCTTCATTTATACTGATCTTAAGAATTTCAATATGATGAAATAAGATGAAATAATTCCTACAAATATTAAATGCACAACATAAAGTCGCCCAAGTTTTATGCATAACATGAACTGTCCTTTATCTCACAATGATTGTGCACATTTGTGTGTGTATTTTTAGGTACGCGTGTTGCAGGAGAAGCTCTCGAGAAATGAGAAGTTGCCGTATAAAGAAGATCTGGAGACGGCGCTAGAGCAGTGTTTCTACTGTCTGTATGGTTATCCGAGCAAGAAGAGCAGAGCCCGATACCTAGAGGAGCATTCTGCCCCACAGGTAACACACACACCTGTCTATCTGTCTATCCCTCTGTCTATCTGTCTATCCGTCTATCCACCCATCTAACTATCTGTCTATCCACCCATCTATCTATCTGTCTCTTTATTCATCTGTCTATGTGTCTATCCGCCTGTCTATTCATCTGTCTCTCTCTCCATCTATCGATATATGTATTTGTGTATCTACCTCTTGTCTGTCTGTCTGTGTATCTATCATCTGTCTGTCTGTCTGTCTGTCTGTCTGTCTGTCTATCCATCTATCGATATATGTATTTGTGTATCTACCTCTTGTCTGTCTGTCTGTGTATCTATCATCTGTCTGTCTGTCTGTCTGTCTGTCTGTCTGTCTATCCATCTATCGATATATGTATTTGTCTATCTATCTCTTATCTATTTATCCGTCTATCGATCTATGTATTTGCCTATACATATCTGTCTGTCTATTCATCTGTCTGTCTATCTGTCTATTCGTCTAATGTCTAAATGTCTGTCATTTAAAGCCAAGAGCTGTGTAACCATTCTTCAGAAATCCCAATCTCTGTGTTTCTTATTTATAAAAAAAACCAAGAGCATACAGGTAAATGAAGACAGAATTGTGCTGTTTCTTTTCCTCTGCCACTTCAGCACATCTCTATAGTCACTTGATGTTCTCTCAGAGCTCTATTTAAAACAGATCAGAGAAAGAGCCGTGCTAATGAAGGTGGCTGGGTGTTGTGTTGAGCAGAATGACAGTCTGATTCAGCAATAATCTGCTGATCGATTATCTTCTGGGAGAGTCTCATCGATCATTTGGCCACCCACATTCTCCCATTATCCAGCCACACAATACTGAGGTGTTGTGCACACATTTCTTTTGGGTCTCTGGAAGAAACACAGTTTGCAGTGTAGATGCTATTTGTATTATGTAAAGAAGTAAGATGGTGAGTAAATCCACAACAAAGTGCATATACACCTGTCCAATAAATAGCTCCATCAGTGTGTGTGTGGCCTACTTTTTAGCATCCGTATCAGAGGAAATGACATCACTGATTCTTCTTCTGTCTGAATGAATTAGCCCACTATCATCCCTTATAGAAGCCATCTTCAGATCATGACTGTCACCACCGCTTTTTTAAACCAACCGTTGGTCTTTTTCCATCACCTCCACCCCTCTAGGTGGAGCTCCATTGGAATGATGCCATCCTTATGTTTGAGTACTTCAAGCCCAAGACCTTGCCAGAGTTTGACAGCTATAAGACCAGCACTGTCTCGGCAGACCTCGCCAACCTGCTTCGAAGACTTTCAGGAATAATCCCACGCAACGACGGCCCTACGCTCTCCGTAGATGACGTGTCTGCTTATATAGAGGGAGGAGCCGTCAAGGTACGATTTTCTTCGCTTTTATCCCTTCCTCAAGATATTATCCAGGTAAATCATTTCATATGTGTGGAAATGATTTCGCTTGGTTTTGTCTGGTTTTAAGGTGCCGGCGCTACCAGAAGGAGCCTCCCCAGCGCCCCCTGTGGTTAATGAGCTGTACTACCTGCTGGCGGACTACCACTTTAAAAACAAAGAGCAGTCTAAAGCCATCAAGTTCTACATGCATGATATCTGCATGTGTCCTAACAGGTCAGGATCACTTCAATATATCTGTCATTTGTCTATTTTATAGTAAAGTTCTTTGTAACATATTTTAAATGAAATGCAGCATAGCAAAATATATAGCATGCAGCATATATAGTAAAATAGCAGATGCAATGCAATGATCCACTGAACTTCCCCTGGAAAATATTGGGTTCAAACCTAGAAGTCTCAAGAATTATAGCAATTGTGATTATTAGGTAGGATTGTCACAATATCAGATTAGTGGTTTTGAGGGCGAAAGATTTTACGATAACAAATCTAATTATAATATATATAGAATATGTTTTAATATTTCTATATTTTTGTTAACAAATTATATATGTGTGTGTGTGTGTGTGTGTGTGTGTGTGTGTGTGTGTGTGTGTGTGTGTGTGTGTGTGTGTGTGTGTGTGTGTGTGTGTATATATATGTGTGTGTGTGTATATATGTGTGTGTGTGTGTGTGTGTGTGTGTGTGTGTGTGTGTGTGTGTCTATATATATATATATAAAGATATATACAAAATATTTTTCAAATAAATAAAATTACTATCAGTCAAATTGAATCTTTAATATTGTGTTTTCTCACACACATAATACAAGTTTAGAGAGGAGTGAGAATTTATTATTATAGAGTTATTTACAAGATTGTCATTCATGTACAATGAACACAATACTGATTATCATGGTTTTTAATATGAAGGTTATATATTGTTCCTCATCTGCCTTTAAACTAAGATGAAAATAACTCTAAATAAATGACTGACCATCCGAGTATGAAATTACTACTAATGCCACAAATTAAGGTCATTGCCCTGCTTTTATACAGACCTCATAATGTCGCTGTATTCAGCTGTTTCTCTTGATCTCCTCGTGTAGGTTTGACTCATGGGCCGGTATGGCTCTGCACGCGCCAGTCGTATTCAGGACAAACTGAACTCCAACGAGCTCAGAAGTGACGGACCCATCTGGAAAAACTCTCAGGCAGTGTTGACCTGTTTCAAACGGGCTCTGGAGATAGACGGATCCAACCTGTCTCTATGGATCGAGTATGGCACCATGTCCTACGCCTTGCACTCGTTCGCTTCCAGACAGCTCAAACAGTGGAAACGTGAACTTCCCGTCGACTTGACTAAGCAGGTGTGTGAGTTATTGCACTGTGATTGTGTACAAAATAAATGTGTGTGGATTTTACGAGCAGGAACATGTGTATATATGTGTGTGTTATAGATGGAGGAGCGTAGGGATTCGATGTTGGAGACAGCGTATCAATGTTTTCAGAGCGCGTCTCGCTGTGACGGTGATGAGGAAGAGTGGCTCATTCATTACATGCTGGGAAAGATCGCTGAGAAGCGCAAACTGCCGCCCAAAGACTACCTGCAGCTGTACAAACAGGTGATGTCATTAAAATAGTCATTCACCAAATTCTGTAAAACAAAAATAATCTGACAATCTTATAGGACTTTAATGTGGAAATAAAATGTAATATCTCTCCAGTCTGCACATTACGTGCATGAGGAAGCGGCCCGATATCCACGCAAAATCCACTACCACAACCCACCTGACCTCGCCATGGAGGCTCTAGAGGTATGAAGGGCCTTTTTCTTCATTATTATAATCTACTGGAAGTATAATTTTAGTTCAGTGAAATGCCTCATAGCATCACAACAAAAATCTCTAATTATTTAATCATTTTCCATCAATCAGCTGTTTTTCCGCCTGAGTGCCACCATTCTGAAACTGTTGGAGAATGTGAAAGATGATGATGAACCGTCTGAGCAGCAGAGAAACATTCTGGATTATGAGCTGTTCTTCAACATGCTCGCCGAAGCAGCCGTCGGTCCGTTTGCTCGCGGGGAGGAGAAGACCATGCCAAAAACCAGCAGCGACAAGTATGATCGCATAAGACATATGTCAGCCGATTAAATATTCAGTTTCGACTTGCATTCAAAAAGATATGTTAATATCGACTTAGAAATAAAGTAAATTGATGTTCTCATTATATTACAAAATGTCTTATCTCGTGTTTTCCAACACATGAACTGTTCAGCGATTTTCACTTTTTTGATCTCTGATATTTCGTTACTCAAATATACTACTGTTCAAAAGTTTAGGGTCACTTAGCGATGTAGTCATCAGTTGCATTTAATTTGCAAAAATGTGCTCTTATTATTTGATCAAGCAGCTGATCTGTATATATTTTGGGCTCTTATTGGCTGCTTTTTCTTCATTATTCAGGTTAAGATGTCCATTTAAAAAATAGTTTTTAAAAACGAATATGTTTGTTACAGTTATATTTTTGTCTATACTAGTAATTTAAAACAAGCGAATGCCTTTAGATTAAATCATTAGAAAAATTAGATCGTGTGAAGCATTTTGGTTTGTTTTTAGTGTAGTAACAGTAGTGTACTAGTTAAGATTTAAGATTTTTATCAGTTGTGTTCTAATCTCTCACCTTTTCTCTCAATAGGGAAAAGCTTCCTTCTGTTAATGATGAAGACTCCCGTTCCTCCTGTCCGACAGCGCTGGTCACCTCATCTGCACGACGTCCGTGGCGGCGGCGGGGACCCATTTTCCAGGCGACGGTGCGGCAGGTGCGAGTTCTCCCCCGTATGCGGTCACTCCGGTCGACCACGATTACGTCAAACGTAAAACGCGGCAGCAGAGGCACAGGCAGGGGCAGGAGCTCCAGCAGCAGCAGGACGGTACAGTACCAGGCCCAAAGTAAAACTCACTCACTCACTCACTCACTGGGGAATAAAGGTGATAAGGATTATTCACAAATCAAATTAAATTATGGGATCTGGTGTACAATAACATCTCCTCCCACCCCTTCTCTTACCATCTGCACCAGGCCCTAGAGGATCATGGGAAAATGGGCAACATTGATCACAGCGCTGTTGCCTTTCTTTATCTGCTTTGTACAGTATAAGTTCTGCTTCGTCTGGGTACTGAAATGAGAACGCTTCATCTTTTTATGCTGCTTGCTCAGTTACTTTGTTCTTTACCATGTCATTTTTTGTTCACAATGGATGTTCTTTGCTGTCGCTCACTCTGTAGACTGTCCCTTCATCTAATTTTAACATTATATTGTGTGTGTTGTATCATAGCGTGTGATAGCGGCTGGTGTTGTCATCTCTACATCACCTCGATTTCATCATCACCGGTGTCTCCTTGTAAGGGCTGTCAAACTATTTATCGCGATTAACCGCATTCAGAATAAAAATTAGTGTTTCCATAATATATGTCTGTGTACTGTACATATTCATTTTGTATTTTTAAACACATACATGCATATATTTAAGAAAAAATGTAAATATAAACGTTTATGAATTATTTTGATTATTGGTAAATCTAAATAAATACATCTAAATATTTTCTATATATATATTTATATACACATGTATGTGTGTTTTTGTGTTTATATATGCAAAATTTATATGCACAGTACACAGACATATATTATGTAAACACAAACGTTTATTCTGAATGTGATTGATCGCGATTACTCGATCTAAAGTGTTCAAAAGTCAAAGTCAAAAATATCAGAAAAGTCAGTTTTTAGGATTTCGGAGAATTTTATTTGGCCATATTGAAGTATTGCGCATAAAGTATTTTTTGTCTTAAAGAGTTTTTTTGTCTTAAAGTTGAACGCTGTGGCTGCTTGCTGACTAACTCATGCTAACGATTTTTTAAGATAAATAGTTTTAGGGCTTTTTGCCTTTGGACAGGAAGTGAAGTGTTTTTGCTTTTGAATAGCTGAGTTGGATGGTACACTCAATTAAATATCGCTGTGGCCTGTTTTGGTGGAATGGAGTCAATATTTTTGAAACTGTGTCAGATGGTTTGACCTAGTTTGACATTTTAGCTTTGTTTTAGCTTTATTTTAGGATTTTAGCTTTACATTCAGTCTATTTGTCAGTGGCTGAACTTCTGCTCAGCGGTCAATTACACTTCAAATACTCCTTTAAAACAATACATACTTCAATAGTATTTTATAAGCATTTAATACTTGTAATTAGGCTTTCTTGTAATCTGTAATTCTGAGTTTTGTTGTTGACACTTTATAAGCGGTTTTCCTTGGTTTGGTGAATTTGGTATTTCATTTTGTCTTACAGTGTTGTTCAACACTGCACTTTTTAACTTGCATGATAGTCATTTTCCTTTAAAAGAACCATTTCTTTCTTACTATTTTTAAATTATTAGTAAGTTGTTAGACAACTGATAAAGCCTGCTTGAATGCGCATGCACCGTATGTAGATCACCATCCAGGCACCGTTTACACCGTTACTTTGATTTGGGACACATTTGTTTGGGACAATTTATCTGCTGCTGCCCGCATCTCATTACCTTACTGATATATTTGCTGAGCAACAGTTGGCTACAGGTTAGCAGTGTGAACATTGTGACATGTTGCCCATGTTCCCCAGTGTTTCTCTTGGCCTGCTTTAGTGTCCCTGTGTCCCCGCTGCCTCCCGCCTGCTCCCTCTCTGCCTGCCTCTGACCTGCTTCACACCTGCTGCTTCTTAATGGATGCATGAAGGGTCGACACCCTGATTCAACAATGACTTCCCACAATGCACTCTGCACTGCTCTGTGTGCACACTGACATCCAACCAAAGTGTCTGCCGTGGTTCACGCCTGCAAGGGAGGCTGGGAGTTATTTCTCAATAATGGGGTGTGGTGCAGAAGTTCAAATCTGCTGCTTTTTCTGCAAATATTTTTCTTGTTAGATTTCATTTGCTGATCAAATTCTTTCTCTTCTAAATTTTTTAATGCTAAGACACTAACTAGGGCTGGGCAATAGTATAGCTAAACATTTGTTTTTATAGTTATATATAAAATATTGGTACATTCAAACAAGCAACTATTTTCTCTGCAGTTGTATTTGTTTTTTTAATAATCTAAATATAAATAAATACAAATATTATTACGTATTTTATTATATACAAATATTGTTTATATTTATTTATTACATTTATTGTATTCTAACATATTTATTCATTTTTAATAATAGGAATCTTAATTTCAGCCAAACCATTATAGCCAAGTAGATACTAAATGTTCAGTGCAAGGGTAAAAAAAAAACCTAAAAACTATTAAAATTAATAAAAGAACATTTTTCACAAAATTTTAAAAATAATGAATAAAAGGAACCTTAAAATAAGGTTTTGAAGGTTTTTGGTGTCTTTAGTGTTTATAAATCTTTGTTAATGTTAGTTAATGCCAGTACAATTATGTATGCTAATTAATTGTGCGTTAATTAATGTTAACAATTACAACTTTTGATTTTAAAATAAAAATTAACATGAACGAAGTTTAATGGTGTTCAGTGTTAATAAATTAATAAAGTTTTTCAGTTCATTTTAATGAATGCATTATTTAATTACCAAATACTACCTTACTACTGTAAATTTCTGTCGAATAATTTGATTAAAATCGTAATAGTAATATTTACCCACAAATATTTACCAATAAATTAAAAAACCTAAAATGCCACTCATTTTATTAGGGAATTCTGCATGTTTATCTGCGTGATAATGCAAACAAATCATTCAGTCAGTGTTTTTAGCTGATTCCTTAGATTTGAAGGAACAAATTTATGCATTTTTTTTTTCAAATCAGATATTTTTGTTACTAAGGTTTAGATTAGGGACTGTTAAAATATTGTAATTCTCACAATTTCCTCTCAGAAACAAAAACAAAAGTCATTGTAAATCTAGCATAACTAACAGTTTTATATATTGCCCAGCCTTACCTTTAACTCTACAAATCTGCCATTTCTCAACATAATAACAGATGACTCTGCTGTATTCACTACTGTGCTACCTGAAGTATAAAACTGTAGGACATTGGAGGTTTTAAAACATGTTCTAAACTGAATTTCCTCTACAGCTAACTTCTCACATGACCATGACTACTGCGTGTGTCTCTCTGCTTTGCGGCCAGGATCTGTGTATGGTACAGACGCTCATCCTCGCACAACCACCTCTACAAAGCTGTTGGCTCACCTTTTATTCCTCAAAAGTTGGGTTCTCCAACCAGTGAGCGACAGCTCCGTCTCTATTTTTTAAGCATCCTGCACACCTCTGTTTTAATGTTATGGGTTCTGGAGGTGTTATTCCATATTTATCATTTACTCAGCCACAGGACATAAAAGAAGATATTTTGGAAAACGTTGGTAACCAAACATTGATTTTCATTGTTTTGACACAAAAGCACAGAGACATTTCTCAAAATATCTTCCACACAATCATTTGATCTTTTGCACGAAAGAGTCATATATAAATTATGAACATGGTGAGGGTGAATAAATGATGACAGAATTTTTATTTTTGGCTGAATTATCCCTTTAATAAGTTTTTGTTTACTTTGATTGGCCTTTACCTCCAGAATCTTCCTTGTTTTTTTCACTTATCTAGTTGTATTGGATTTGAAAGGAAAATGTTTGTGTACACTTTGCTTTTGAGGAAGGTGACCAACACTGCTCAGTGGTAATATTCACTGATAACTCCATTGGAGTTTATTACACAAAGAAATGAAACTCTTGCCGTACACTTTATAAAAACAAATGTGTTTCTATGTTATGCAATAAGTATCACGCTTCTTCAGATTCTCTCATTTTCTATTGGTGATTTCCACCCAGTCAGGGCCAGACTCCTGCAAGCATCTCACTTACTGCATCTTGATCATACAGTACACTTGATCTCCTGCTGAAAAAGTATCAGACCAACAATTGGACTGGCAGTTGCCCTATAGCCGTTAATGTGCTCTGCAGGAGGCTGCAGGGTTTTTTTTGACGCAGCGTATTTTTCCCCTTCCCGCTGAGCATGTGCGTTGGCGTTCTGCGAAGGAGGGGAGAAGCTGCCGCTGCGCTCTGCCGTGTCATGGAGGTGATGGGGTGTGCTAATGAATTTCTGCCCTCTGTGCCAAATGCTGATGCTCCCAGCATGCTCAGGGGCTTTTCTGCTTGTTTATGGCCAGAGCAAGATAAATTACATTACATTTCTTTTCTGGGCTTGCTGAGGAGCACGATAGTTTGACGTGCTTTGCTCGTACCTCAGGAGCAGGTTGGCTGTTTTACGACGGAGTTCATTTTAATAGTTAATTCTGATATTTTGCCCTGTAGCTTCTGCATTCATACCTACATCCTGGCATCATTGACTCAGCCTTATGTTGTCCCAAACCTGTATTTTCTTCTGTGAAACACAAAAAAAATAGGCAGAATTTTAATGCACTTTTTCACGATAGCAATGTTTATTGCACGACGCTCTTGAATACTTGATTATGATTGGACAGTCACGACATTCAATGTATGTAAATCCCCCAAAACAACTGCTCAAAACTAATAACTTGGGCTCTTCCGGATATTAAACTTAATTAACTCATGTGTAAATTTACTTATAATTTATAATTTACTTATGTATAAATTCGAACTAAATATAGCTAATTATTAACATACGTGAGATTATATCACAAATAGGAGACGTGTTTTTCCTCACGGAAGGTTTGTATTTCTTACAAATAAGCTAATAAAATATTTTAAATCGATATTTTTTGTCCAATAATTTACTCATGTGGCAGGGCATGTAATAAGCAACCAAAAGTTTGCAAGAGTTGCAGTGAATGTCAGTGAATTACAAAAAGCTTTTCACAAAGCTGTCACGTAATTGTAGTTTGGTTCAGACGACTTAAAATAAAGACTAAAGTTTTTTACAGTCTCACAGAAGAAATATAGTTGGGTCTGGAGCAACACTGGGATTGTAAATGATGACAGAATGATTATTTAGTAAACTAAACTGTTTCTTGACAACTTCTTTTCAGACACAGTTTCTCCATTTTAAAATTGAAAAACTAAACTTCGTTTCGGTAAGCCTGCTCTTCAGGTACACTTCCCATTCCTGAATCTGACAGTCCAGAATATGTGTCCAGCTCCGTGTCCAGTGGAGGAAGATATTATACTCATCTTGGGATCTTTGTGTTACTTTCAGGATTGGAAAATCGGGCCGTTCTGCTTTTAAATGAAGGGTGTTGTTAATTATATGGATATAAAGAAAGATAAAAGAAGTCTTATGGAATGTGTAACTGTGTGGTATGTTTTTCCTCCAATTAGAGCAAAGTCAGGACAGCGTCGCTATCATGTCAGACTCCAGCTCCTTGCAGGATGTCTTCATAGACCCCACTAGCTCACAAGACAGCAGTCACAAGGTGAATTCTGGGAAGTGTCTTTTTCCAGAAGAATCAAATGCCATTGGGAAAGAGAAACGGGTATCGATGGAAGATACAGGTAATTGTTACACATAGTTTTGAGAGGAAAAATCTGTGCATTTCTGTGTGTATATGTTTATATGGCATTAGGAGATCATTCCTGAACATGCTGTTGATTCGGGCGGTGTTAGCGGCTTTTTCTTTTTAAAGATGCAGCTTTTTAAGACAATTACTTTCAGACTCATTTTTAGTTGTTGGTTTATGTACCAGTATCTTCAGCTGTAACAGATGCTTTTAATTTAGCATACTGATTGCTCAGATGTGAATATTTTGTGGTTTAAATACTCACGTAAGGTCTCACTCAAAGTTTTAAAGCAATTTTATGTTTAAAGCATGATTTTTCGTAGTGCTGTTTTCAGAGTTGTCACGTACAAAAAGAAAGAAATAATGTAAAATAAACTATTTCATCTCTTCTCCATTTGTTGGGTATTATTGCTTCTGGTTTGTGCATTTTAATTCCCACTAAGTAGACGATTTATAAAAAATATAAAATTTCTGCACATTCCAATTTAAATTCTTAGTCATTTTTTTTGTCTGGACTTTTCCCATTAAATCCCACAGGTGACTTGCAAGACAAGAATATGGATATCGCCTCCGCCACAATCTCTCAAGAATCTTCAGTCACGCAAGAGTCTTCAGACGCCACTTTATTCATCACCTCTCCCGAGGCGTCCGTCCCCAAAACGCCTACTACAGACACACCCACTCAGCCACCAGCATTACCACTGCATACCATCACACCGCAAAAAACCCATCTGCAGACAGGGCCCTCCAGCGAGGGCAAGCGGAGACCAGAGCCCCCTCCCCCTCTGGAGGTGATAGAGGTGCCCAAATGTCTGCCAGCGGGACGGGCAGAGCAGAGGAAAACACTGGTGGATGTGTGTGTGAGGTCTCTCTTCTTGTGTCTGAGTCGCTTCCCACAGCACTACAAAAGCCTGTACCGTCTGGCCAACCTGTATGCCTACAGCAGGACACACAAGGTAAGCACACTTTCACACACACACACTTTCTTAAACCTTAAACGTAACCTTAAACGTCTTTAAAGCTGTAGTGTTTTATTTTGCGGGAAGGGGATGAAATTGTAAAGTATATATACTGTATATATATATATATGTATGTACACTGCTGCTCAAAAGTTTGGGATCAGTAAGACTTGTAATGTTTTGTAAAGAAGTATCTTATGCTCATCAAGGCTGCTTTTATTTAATTAAAAAGACAGAAAAAACAGTAATATTGCAAAATGTTATTACAATGTAAAATAATGGTTTTTATATTAATATACTTCAAAATATAATTTATTCCTATGATGCAAAGCTGAATTTTCATCAGCTGTTACTCCAGTCTCATATATATATATATATACACAATATTCTGTGATACTTTTTTCCTTGATCAATAAAAGGTTAAAAAGAACAGCATTTATTTAAAATAGAAAGGTTTTCGAACAATAGACACTACTATTTCAAAGTTTGTGGTCAGTACACTTTTATTCTTTCTTTTTTTTTTTTTTTTTAAAGTCATTAATACTTTTATTCATCAATGAAGTGTTAAATTAATAAAAAGTGTTAGCATAGATTTACATTGTTAGAAAAAAAAGCATTTTTACATATTTATATTTAGTTTATATTTTGAATAAATGCTGTTCTTTTTAACTTGTTATTCAATCCTGAAAAAAAGAATCACAGGTTCAAAAACATTATTCGGCAGCTCACCTGTTTCCAACATTGATAATACTGAGAATAAATCAGAATATTAAAATGATTTCTGAAGGATCATGTGACACTGAAGACTGGAGTGACAGCTGATGAAAATTCAGCTTTGCATTACATGATATAAATTATATTTTAAAGTATATTCATATAAAAACATTATTTTATATTGCAATATTACTGTTTTTTTTTCTATATTTTTTATTATTTTAAATAAGTGCAGCCTTGATGAGCGTAAGAGACTTTTTTATTAACACTACAAGTCTTACTGATCCCAAACTTTTGGGCGGCAGTATGTAAATGTGTGTGTATATATATATATATACGTCTATGGAATGTCCTCATGAAGATAATAAACCATACATGTGTGTGAAGCCCAGGCAAGATATCTGTCACAACCCACAGATATTAAGAGTGGGTGTCAAAAACTGTAACGGCTCATCTCGTGGACGTGTTATCACCACTGACCACTAAACAAACCGCTTACATTTGCCTAAAGCCCCTTTCACAGCCGCTACAGTATATTTTTGTGTTGTGGCCGATACGAGGAATAGATGCGAGTACACGAGGGGCCAATAGGGACTTCCCACACTTTGCATATGTGGTCAAGTCATGTAAAAAAAAAAACCCTTTCTAAATTAATCTACATCTGGCTGCAATAGGCAAAGACTGTTGTTTGGTACTGTGTAATTAAATAGTTGAACAAAGTTTTCATTAAAACATTATTATATGAAATAATATTCATTCATAAGTCATTCTTTTGCTGTGTTTGTAATGGGATGAACTCTTTTTGTTCTTGAACCAATTCGTAGTTTTGTTTAAGCATGTTAAAACTCATTTAGGTATTTAAAACTCACTTTACTTTCACTTTTTTCACGTCAGAATTGTTTGTCTTTAATATCACGGTCATGCAATAGTCAGTGCAACGGTTTCACAAATGCATGCATGCATATAAGCGCTGTATGATAATAGATTTAGATTAAAAGAGATATGAAAAATATTGCGAGAGGCTATTTGGATTTTTAAAATCACTTTGCATGTGTTTTTGCATGTTTTTAATTTTTAAATATTTTTAATAATATTTTGTACTCTCTTGTACTGACTTCCAAATGACATTTTCTCAAATTTTGCCCACGGTAATGATAATCTTACAGTGAAAGTGTGTGTGTGTGTTTAGCCTTTTTCCACTGACATAAAAGTGCATGTTTGTATATACGCACAGACCCTGATGTTGTTCCATTCTCTCTGTTTGAGATGCTGTATCCTCTTATCTCTATTTTTGAGCTCTTTGCAGACATTGTCTAACCAAAAGGTCTTGTGAAAAAAGCTGCAAACGCTGCTTCTGCCTCTTCACGGCGAGATGTTTATCTCTCCGGCTGATCTATAAGCAGAGATCTTTCAGCTCTGAAATTTAATCACCCCACAACGACAAGCCAGAGATTTCATAACCGCCACCATGCTTTTAATCGCGTCTGACTCGCTCCCAAGGCGAAAGCGCGGAAACGTAACTCTGGGATTTAATGAATGGCCACGGATGGCGTTTGAGCTCTTGTTTGTGCAGCGTTTGACATGCAGTGAGAGATGTGCGTGTGTGTATACTAATGAGATGTCACATGGTAGTGATGTGATGCTATGTGTCTATTAACTGTGAATTAGGAGTGTGCAAATGGATTTTTTTTACTGTAACAAGAGCATTTAGTCTTAATGTTGGTTTTTTGGTTGATGTCTTTGTGTGGCTGTGTTCGAATAGCACAGTACCGTACTACTTCTACTATTTTCTCAGCTGATATTCTGTTCACTTTATGGGAATTTTCTGTATGCATAAAATGGCCAACCAAATATTTCATCATATGAATAGGTCAGATGTCAATATTTGGCATTTATGTACCCATGTGAGGTCTCTCCCAAAGTTTTTAAAGCATTTTTTATGTTTAAAGCATAATTTGTTCATAGGCAGTTAAAGTGCTGTTTTTAGAATTGTCACATCTGTACCAGTATTTAACTTTTTTGTGTGTTTTTGAAGATCCAGCCCATCTCCATCTGTTTTTTGCTCGTCCATAATGCTTGAATTTTCCAGAAGTGGCATTAATTATTAATCAGTTATTTAAAAAAAAGTATGGCTGCTAGACACATCAAAATGATCAAAATATCAGACATTTGCATATCGTAGTGGTTTGCAGTAACTGAAGGATTTTAATACTTTAAAATGCAATGCAGATAGCAAAGAGACGTTCAAGACGCTTTTTTCCTTGGAAGAATGCACGTAAAACATGTATATTGGTTACACAATTTTCAATCATTTTTGATCAGTTTGATTGTATATAATTTAAATGGATTTTACAAACTTTAGGCATTATCATATTGCATATTGTTTACGCTAATGCATACCACATTTTCCTTCAATATCAAAATCATCCCAGTTACGAGATGTTTTTAGCTGGATGAATGTGCAGAATTTATTTTGTAGTACAGTAGTGTAGCGTATACTACAGTTTTACTTACAGTAAGTTTACATTATATATGAAGTAAAATGGCACACTAACGATAAAGTCTTAACACTACAGTTCGATATATTATTTTTTTCCTACTACATGCTGCCGGTTTTTTGTGTGTTTGGGCTAGGTTCCCCCAATTTAAAACTCTTTTGGCCTCTTGCACACAGAGCTGACTGAATTTATTTGTGTTTTCACAGAACCTGCAATGGGCACGAGATGTGTTGCTAGGGAGCAGTGTCTCATGGCAACAGCTGAAGCACATGCCGGCACAAGGACTTTTCTGCGAGAGGAATAAGACCAATCTGTTCAACGTAAGTCCCAGTCTAACTGCAGGTTATACTTGTATATTAAAGTTTTTCATAGCACAGTTAATTCAGTTTACAGCTACAGCACCATCAAGTTATCAGTGACGCTGCGTGTGGAACTAGTAGAGCGAGTCTGCTGCCGTTCTTACACGTGTAGGATAAATTCGATCGTAAATTTCACAGAATCAGAGCTGTAAAATCCCAACACAGACACACACGCACACACAAATCCAAAGAGATTACAGGCTCCTCACAGAAAATGCCCTAAACTGGCTGGATTTACGGTTGTCTCTGGACACCATGAGGAAGACAGATTGCATCACGACAGTCTTTTTTGAATCTGTTTGTCTGTGGTTGCCATTTTTCTTGCCCACTAGCCTTTGATTTTGAATGACATGAGGGTGAATAAAAGATGACAAAATTTTTATTTTTGGGTGAAAACTACTCGGATTATTCATTCATTTGTTGACGTGGCAAACCTAGCCACGTTCTGTATCCGTAAGGCCTATTTGGTTGTCGTTTAATATGAAGTAACCCAGTTTTTGTTGATTTATTGTTGCAGCTCTAGGTAATAAATTATTTGTATTTGTTGATTTATGAAACCGGACTGACTACATACTGTACTGTACATTTTCTTAGATCGTAAGTCACGTGATGTAATTTTTTTCTATAAAACAGGAGGGGTTTGCTTTGTGTTAGTGTGTTTGGTATGAAGGAAGAAGCGATGTGGGCCGGGCTGTTCTACTTTGCCCCAGGCTCTGGCAGCATTCACTGGCTTAAAACACATGACAGAAACACAAACCCAGTTTCTCTCCCATCCATCCACACAGCATATGGGTCTGCATATGCACCACCCACTCTCCCGTTCTCTCTGGACCACTGGCCCTCACCACACGGGACATGATTCAGGCAAACATGTCACTTTGAGCCATTTTCTTTAAAACATTTATTACAGTTTCACTCATGGTGTAAAAAATAGCTGGTGAGGGAAATATTTTCATCAGGTTTCTTTAAAGCCTAGATGAAATGGCATGAAAAATACATTTAACTTCTGAAATATAAGTTACTTGAAAGAGAATTCCTGCTGGCATTAATAGCATTACTATTAGTATTACTTCTACTAAACAAAATCCCTACGTATTAAACTTTGGCACGTTAATTGTTCTTTACTGATTGCACTACGCATGATACAGTCATTTGTGCGGTTTGCTGAGAAGAGGTGTGACAGACGATGAACGACTTGAAGTATCTAAGCCATAGCAACTGCCTAGCAACACCTTAGCAACCACCCATAACACCCTAGCAATGCCCTGGCATCTGTCTTTAACACAGTAGCATCTTTAGCACATGCAATCACAACAAAAGTCTGGTTTGTTTAGATTTTTACAGTCTTGGTTTAAATCAGCAGAAACTGAAGTCAGAAATAGACAGATAAATAGGATCTATTTTGATGTTGTTTTTCAGAAGATGAAATGATAATGACAATAAACACTCTGCTTGCCTGCGCAATAGTGTATTTAAACTAATGTCTAAGAAATGTGGTTTCATCTAAGATTTTAACAGTAAAGAGCTCTTTTCACTGTTGGATTTTATTTCTGATTTGATTTTATTTTGAAGCAAATCATGAAATTTGTATAAATGAGTAAATAGAAATATAGTGTCGCGTTTGAGATCCTCCATCCAGTTATTTTCCTGGTTCCGGGTTAATCGTCTGATTCTGGGTCAGTTTATGATAGATTGATCAGGGCTGATAGATTGATGAGGGCTGTTCACACCATCTTCATCATCAGAAAGGTCTTCAGAAAAAAAGAAATGTCTATTTCATTTACTAAGAACCAGAGCAAAAACGTTCCACACACACATTAAAGTAAGTGTGATTAATGTGGCTCAGTGTAGCAAACACCTAGAGTTCACATTTACAGATACGGTCAGGAGGATTAGCATTTTGACTTCCCTGTTATCAGCAGGAGGTTTGAAATACCAGGTGCGTGTGTGCACGTGTTGTCACGGTGGAAAACCGCAACGGTGAACACAGGAAGGGGAAATGAATGTGTTTGATGGAGATACCCTGTTTTACACAGTCTTCAGGCATTTCCGAGCTTCTTGTTTTTATCTTCTCTTGTCATATTGTGTCTCATCTTGTCTTATTCTTCTCATCTCTTCTCTGTGTCTACTCTTTTTTCCTGTCTTCTGTTGTTTCATGTATTTCCTTGATTCCACATCTCTTCTTGTCACCTCCCATCTGTTCTTCTCATCACATTTTTAGCTTAACCTGATAACTGTCACTGCACATATTGAGCATACATGTAAAATTGCACTGTCCGGACTACAATTAGATACTTTATTTTTAAATTTTTTACTCTTTATATTTTTTAATTTTGGGTGTTTTTAAAAATAACATTAACATGTTTTATCATTTTTCTGTTTTGGATTATTGTTATGAAAAAGTGTCATATTTGTTCTCGAGTCTTAGACCTAAACAGAAATAAACCAAAGTGTTCCGCCTGTGGAACAGCGACAGTTAACAGATAAACCTTTTAAATCTAATGTCTCTTCTCTTATTTTTTTTTATTTTTTTTTTCTTATTTTTCATTGTTTTGTCTTTTTTCGTTTTCTCATCTCCTGTATCTCTTCTCTTTTCATTTAATCTGGTCTTTTCTCATCTCTGTGTCATCTTTTTTCCTCACTTTTCTTTGTTTAAGTCTTGTCTTTTCTGTCTTGTCTCTTCTCTTTAGCAATTTCTTCTTGTGTCTTTTCTTCACGCCTCATCTCCTCTCGTTACCTCTCTCCTCTGTTCTCGTCTCGACAAGTCTCATCTCATGCTGTTTCTTCTCTTTTAGCTCTTGTCTTGTTTTTCGGTCTCATCTAGTCTCTTTTCTCTCTTCTTGGCTTATGAAGTTTCATCTTGTCATCTCCTTTTTTCCTTTCTTGTTTTAGTTCTTTTCTCTACTGTGATTATGTTACACTTATGCATCTGCCAAACATGTTTATCCAAAGTGAGTACATATTTTGGTCTCTTCTTTTCTCTGTTTATTGTCGTATACACCTTTGCATCCTGTTGCATTCTCTCTCTCTCTCTCTCTCTCTCTCTCTCTCTCTCTCTCTCTCTCTGTTTGTATGTATGTTTTGTGTGGTTGCACACTGCTGGGCTGAGAAACCGAGCCGATGGCTGATTGGCTGCCTGCGTGTTGAAGGCGGTCTCTGCCCGTGTACAGAGCGGGAGAGAGCGAGCGCAGGGAGGAGGGAGCGAGAGCACGAGCGAGCACACTGGGGTCAGAGCAGAGAAAGAGAAGCGTGGGCGTTTTGTTTTGCGATGGCAGGGCTGGAAAGAGAGGAGAGCGAGCTCACGACTGTTTGAGGCACAACCACCTCTCTTCGTTTTCTCCTCCCTTCACACACGCGCAGCCCGCTCCCTCGAGCCTGGACCGTAGCTTTCCTTCTCTTGCTGGAACACTTATTACCAAATCAAAACATTCAACTTCAGACAGGCAGAGCGTGGAGTAGCTCTCCTCGGTGATGGTGAGTTTTTCCTTTAGGTTTTCCTGTTTGGTTTTCATTTCCTTCCTTTTTTTGTCTTTAGTTTGCTTGTGGAATTAAAGGTCTTGCGTGTTGATATTTGACAGCCTTTAAAAGCTGGTTGAAGGTGGGAGAGAGGTGTACATTAGACTTCGAGTTGAGCGAGCGAGAGAAAGAAAGTGAGTGTTTGCGAGAGAGACATAGCGTTAGCTCTGTCACGCGTGACGCAGATAATAGTTTGCGAGTGCTCTCACCGGTCCCTGTGTTTCATCAGTATGAGTGGCAGTAATGGCCAGAAATGGAGTGATGAAGTGCACTTGATGAGTCAGATAACTGGGAACCACCTTTCTCATTCTCATTTGTTTTTTTCTTTTAATTTTCTTCTGTTCTCGTCTTTGACATGCTGTTCTGTTCTTATTTTGAGTGCAAATGCTGCCTTGATGCTTACTAGACACTTTTAGCAGTGGGTGAGGCTGATGTTAGGTGTTTGGGGGAATCCCTCAAAGGTACAATCACCATCTTGGGTTTCCTGACTACTGGCTTCTGAAATACGACTTTTAGTTGTCAGAATGGCTTTGTTTAGTTGCTGAATTACAAAATTGTTATTATAGATGTGATTTCAAAAGCGTTAAGCATACGTTAACATCTATTAAACTTAGTTGCTGTGATTTTCCTGCCCAAAATGTTCTGCTTTACAGTTAATTTAGCTTTTCAATTTGGCCCGTGTATGCAAAAGAATAACCAGTAAAATGTCTTTTTCTTAACTTTTACGATTATAATATAATAGCTGTTTTTATTAACTCAAAGCTCTGTTGTTTATCTTAATCTTTACATAATATCAGAAGTAATTAAGTATTACTAACTGTACATACACATCACAGTAATTCTATTCTTGCTCATTTTCAGATGACAAAAAAATGACTTTATATGACTCTTTATATGACTTTATATGACTCAGTTTATGAGTTGGTTGTTAAACCAGTTCTTACAAATAACTTGTTAAATTAAGAATAGTTTAATAAAGCAAGTCGGCCCATAGGAGTCATTTGATTGTGAATCGGATATCATGGGCTGTACTTTTTGTTTCTTTTGATACAGGAAACACCGGTGTACATTTGGTGTACTGCCGTGAATTTGAATTTTTTTCCTTTATGGATGTGACATTTTCCTTTTTTTTATATTTAACATCTTTTCAGGGTAAGATTTGACATTTGCATGCAATTTCCCAGTTTCATCTCAATGTGTTTAATGTACAATTCTATTGTGAATTACAAATTTATCCGCTAAAATTGAGTTTGCCTAGTTGGTTTTTTGTAAACAGTGTAAAATCTAAACAATGTGAGATACTGTTTTGCCAAATGAGTAACTGCTCATATTAAAATCTCATCAGCCTTCATTTTTCGACTGCCTGATGTAAAAAAAAAAAGTCTGTCTCAAAGTAATGAAAACAGACTTTCTTTCTCAGATGCTCATTTTTGAGAGGAGCAGCTCACTTGTTGAAGAAGTCTTGTGTCTTCTGTGCTCTCCACAATTTAATGATGGTGTTGTCAAATTATATCGATTGCATTAGAAGCAGCTGTACGTGACATCTCTTATTCGCTGGATAGCTGCCTTGTTTAGTCTTGTTTAGTCATAAACTTTTTCTTCTTAAACTAATGCCATGCTAATCAGAGGCAGATGATTGGCTGAGTTTATTTTTTAGTCATCAAAGAGTTTTGGTTACAGTACAAGCAATGTTGTTTTCTCTCAGATATGCACAAAACTGGTATGGTAATAGTTGTTTTATTGTGTTTCTGCTCTGGGAGATGTATAGATTCCCCGTAATACAGAGAGACGATCTTCACGTGTATTCAATTCCAATGTCTCGTACTATGTTCATAACTTACAGTTTTGAAAGCGCTGTCTCATTACAGATCTTCTTTCTTTAAACGTGTTCGTGCTTGTTCTCACTCCATAACTTCAAAACCAAGTTGATAATGAAATGACTGGTGTTTAATCTGAGAATCCGACACACTTGACTAGCTGAAACAATCTGTGACTGGACTCAAGGCATTTAAAGACTTTGGCAGTCAGAGAAGAACACCAAATCAGTGAATGCAATTATAATCTAAATTATGATTTATCATTTATTTCTAAGCAGCATTTATGTGTAAAGCATGTTATATTATTAATAAAAAATAGTTGCTAACATAAGCACGTCAGGAATGACTGAGCTAACGCGTGTAATCTGGCTGTAAAGCTGTGCGGTTTGAGGACTTTGTGCCAGAAACCCATCCAACAGCATTCCATTTACCGATCCATTCTGACACGCCCCCTTGTGACCCATCAGGACACTCCCTGTCCCGTATCTTTCTATCAGGACACACCCACTTCTGACTCTTTCCTGCATCCATCCATCTCCTGCGTCCTGCCGGATGGGCTTTGGATAATCCCTGCTGTGAAAAGTCAAAACCCTTTTAGAAAACACATTTCACATCCAGAACTTTATAGCATTAGTCAGTGTAGTGTTTATTGTTCAGGTGTGAAAAATGTGCCCTGGGTGATGTGTATGTTAGTGTAGTGCTAGGAGCTTTTCACAGATTGGCTTTCCAATATAAGGTATGTAGTCGTTTTTTTGTTTACAGATCAGATTGTTCAAGTTGCTGTGGTCGAAATCTGAGGACTGGCAGCTATAGATTGTGTCGCATGCGAGTAAACATCCAGATCTTTGAGTCTTTTCCACAGTTTCTTTTCCACAGTGCCATTACCTACATTTTCTGGAATGTCCAAATGTCCAAACATGGTCATCTGCCAGTCCAAACCCAAACAGTCTCGTTTTTCCTCCCATCGCATTCCTTCTTCTAGGGCAATTACTTCGAAGCACATGGAAAACTGGGTTACACTATTTTGATCAGTGAACGGAAGACTGCAGAAACGATGCTTGCATCTGACTTTCTTCCAGATGATGTGGTTTAAAATTTGAAAACGTATCTAATTAATGTTTACTCTGCTTGTTAGAGATACGGTCACGTGATTTGCTCCAAAAATGGAAATATACATCCGTTATGGATCTGAACAATAATACAGAAACGATAATATCCAACAAATGGAGAAGAGATGACTCTTCAAAGAACATAAAATAGTTATTTTTCTGTTTGCATTTATGAGATATATGGACTGTTATGGATGTGACAATTCTGAAAGCAGCACTTTACCTGACTATAAAGAAATCATGCTTTAAACATAAAGAAAGCTTTAAAAACTTTGAGAGAGATCTCACATGGGTATTTAAACCACAAAATATTGACATCATTTCGGTGTGGTAAAAACCTTTCGTGAAAACTTTATTTCTTCATGGTAAGGTTGACATTTGCATGGGATTGCCTATAATATAGATTCTTTTGCCATTTTAGAACGCAATTGTTTAGAACCCAAAAGGCGTCCGGACACATCGTAGCGTATGCTTTGAGCCCTCAGCGTCTTCATTAGTTTGCCATCTCTGTTCACTGTCAATAGCTCCATTTAGTCTATGGCTTTCCAGCCAGATACACTTCAGACGCTATACAAACGTGATTGCAGGAGAGATGAACGGCTGGAGATGAGAGGACGGGTTAGAGAGATCTATTGAGAGAGAGTGGGTAGAAGCAGATCTCTCATCAGTGGGCAGATTTTCTTCATGGCCAGAGCCCAACACATCAAGAGCCAAGAACAGATGGCCATACAACAATAATATTATGCCTTCCCCTTTCTTGCTTTCTGCAATTTTTTCTTTTAGTATAATAAAAGTACCTTTCATTTGTATAGTGTAAGCAAAATACTTTTTCTCTCTCACAAAGTTGCTTCTCATAATAAAGTCAATGCATTTTTTCTATGTTATTGTGAAATATTTTCAAGTGAAACAGAATAAATATATAAAGAGAAAGCATTTAAGGTAGGGCTTGATTTTGGGTTGGTGTTTCTGAAAGAATGAGATGAGACCCGAATGTGGGATCGTTTTTGTAAAATTCTATGCAAGTTGGATGTTTCTTTTTGGACTGTACAGTACAGAGCAGGTATGTTAGCATCCCTTTTTCCAGTGGAGAAACTGGAGCTTAGTGTTGGGCTTAAGGCTGATACATGCCAGCCAAACTGCTAATGGATCTCTCCTTCTCATCCTCAGGGCATCTGGCGTATTCCAGTAGATGAGATCGATCGTCCTGGTAGTTTTGCATCTCATATGAACAGATCCATCGTGCTGTTGTTGGATGTCCTGTTTCAACTAAAAGATCATCACACTTTGCTCAAAATCTCCCTCATGCTCCAGAGAACCCCTGACCAGGGAAAGTAAGAGAACGGCATCTCTCTTTTTACAACACTTGTTTTGCTTTGTCTGGTAATTAATTAGCAGTTTACTCATTTCTTTGAAATAACACTAGTGTAGGTGGACATGACAGTGACAAAAAATATTGTGTTTTACTACCCAGTGAGCTGCCTATGTAGACGCTTTTACGACATTTCTTTTAACATATATTTGAGCATCATTTTTGCATTTGCACATTCGAGTGGAGGTAACATTGAAACAATCTTCGGGGACTCTTGATTTGCAAATTGAAGTCATACAATTAGTTAAGCTCCATGGAGATGATAGGTGTAATGAAAATAGAAACATAAACAGTAATGAGTGCAAATAAAATGGGCTTAATATTGAGATTTTTCATGTGGTAAAGGTTTGTATGTGTTATGTTAATGATTTTCTTTGTCTTTTGTCTTATTTCAATGTATTTTCTATGAAACATTTCTTGTGCAAAGAAATATAATATCTGTAAATATAAAATCTAATATAAATTTATGTGTTATGTGTTTATAGGAAGTACTTGCGAGATGTGGATCGACAAGTTTTGGCCAAAAGAGCATTTTTCTTCACTGTAAAAGTGTTGGAAGACAATCTGGATAAACTCACAGGGGTATGACAACAACATTTGTTTTGTGTTTTGTTTTGTCTTGTTTCGTTTTTCGTTTCGTATGTTTTGATAGTGATAGCATGACTTAACTTTGTCTCTCTTCTTCTTGACTATGTTATCAGGTAAGTGATCCCCCTAAACCATCCGCCACCTGTATGGGTGAGATGACCACAGCTGATGTGTCCAACCGGCCCCCTGCTGCGGAGGGTCCAACATGCTCCCACACCACCCAGCCTAAAGCAGGACTCTCCGAAACCCCCGCCGTCACAGAAAGCGAGACCGCACCACCTCCTGCCATGCCGCAGCCCCACCCAACCGCACTCCAGCTCTCACTGCAACCTTTAACCCAGACTCAGGTGACCGGGGCCACCACTCACCCCAGAGAAGGTACTTCCGGGCTTGGAGAGCCCATGGATCTTGGTCTGGGTACATGGCCCGGTGGCTCAAAACTCAGAGACCCTCAAACGCCTACTGACATTGCCCCACAGGAGCGGGGGATTGTTAAATCAACAGCAGATGAGGCAGAGAAGATTACAGAGAGCAGTCGGGCGTCTGAGCTGTCGCTGGAGGAGCTGAGCATTAGCTCTAAGCAGCAACAGCTCCAGAATCAGGCCAGTGCTGTTAAAGCTGTGCTGACTACGGTGCCAAGCAACCCCGTGCCGCTGTCTGGCACCACAGAGCTGGGGTTACCACAGCGACCCAGCAGGAAGAGAAAACTGCTGGACGACGTGGAGTCGGGCAAGACGCTCCTCTTGGATGCCTACAGGGTGTGGCAGCAAGGTCAAAAGGTCATGACCTATGACCTGCAGCGCATCGAGAAGATCATGTCGGAGACGTACATGCTGATTAAACAGGTAGGAAAGAAGCTTAGCCTGACTTTGACTTGGTTAAATAAATTGGCCCCTTAATTAATTGACGTGTTAATTTTGTGCTAGAATAGAATAGAATAGAATAGAATAGAATAGAATAGAATAGAATAGAATAGAATAGAATAGAATAGAATAGAATAGAAAATAGAAAATAGAAAATAGAAAATAGAAAATAGAATAGAATAGAAAATAGAATAGAAAATAGAATATAGAATATAAAATTACAAAATATAAAAAAACAGAACAGAATAGAATAGAATAGAATAGAATAGAATAGAATAGAAACCTGACCTGAACATACCTGTGGGCCATTGTGATTCATTTTGTGCATACAATCTAAATTGTTTTAAAACCTAGTGTTTCCATTTTCAAAGGGACATTTATTTTGGGAATTTGCCATGCCATAGTGTGGAACCAAACACCTGTCTTATCAGCGAAACAAGTCTCAGTCATTATAACTGGGGTCTCACAGATTAATATAAAGTGATGTTCTGAGATATGACTTGGGTTCACTTTAGTTGTAGGTGTAAGGTATTTTCTGTTTCATTATCTGGCAGACAAAAATCGTGTCATCGATCAGATAAAATAGCAGCAGCTCTTAGCAATCCACATGATTCAAGGCATCGTTCATGTCTGTAGATCAGATGGACCTAGATGAGTTGTCTGCTAAAACTGTAGTTTACTTGCACTATCGGTGCTTGTCTTAGTAAACACCCTTAATGAAAGTAATTGTCACCAAGCAGTCTGTGGTTGTTTTAAGCGTGAGAGAACTGTACTGTGTTATATTGTATAGATATTAAGGCGTTCGTGGAGGGAGAGCACGAGAGGCATTTGAATAAAAATGGGACTGTAGAAAATGACTGGTGTTGCTAATGATAGTGTAGCACACGAGCTCCATAACATTTGTCATCACAGTGCTGAGTCAAGTGCGCTATTGTATAAGAATTCTCCAAGAATCTGGGCGACCAGTTTTCATGCTTTTTATCACACACAGAACCCCAAATACTCGAATACATGGCAAATAATGTAAATGAGTTTAATATAGTGTTTTGTTCGTGCTATAAAGTTGGTGGTCGCTTTAGATTTTTCAATTATGGTCTCGCTTTTTACACGTTTGCAATGTTGCAAAGAAGCTTTGGAATATGTTTTTGGCAGTTCCAGCATTATGATTGTGACATTTTCAGTCTAAACCTGAAATATAAATAGTCACAGAATGTTTTTATTACCAATATAATAAACTGTTTATGTTTATATTTTAAAGTCCAGACATCCCCAGATGACTCTTTAAAGAATATAAATAGTTGTAAATATGAGGAATATGGACTAACACTAATTGCAAAATCATGATTTATACATAAACGCATGCTTTAAAAATGTTGTGGTGTCAGAATAAAGAAAACCATTGGTAAAAACATTTTTCATGGTAAGATTGACATTTGCATGGTTTTAGAATAAACATTAGAGACATAAGGAAAAACACTATGAAAAGACGAGAAAAAGAAATCTAAAAAATATGTGCAATAATAGTTTTTCTATAATATAAGATATGTGCAAGACTTTTTAGACTGAGCTCGTCCTTGTGCTACAGACATCAATGTTACTGCGATCTGTTAAGGTGAGATGTGTTGTCATTAGTATTCTTACTTGCAGTTTGCCTCTGGCGAATAAAAAATGATAGATGTTCACTGATGAAGGGATATCCTAGAGACTCAACCACTCCAGCAACTGCATAGCAACACACAATAAACCTCTCAGAACAGCCGGACAGCCACACAAAGTCTACAGTTGTGGTCCTTATTGTTTTTGAGAATTTAATTTTTTACCAATTTGCTCCTTAACTTGTCTTATATTTTATGAAGCAAGAGAAACTATAGCAAAGTTGCATTTAAACTATGTTATTAGTTTGTCAGGTTAATAGCTTGCAGTACAACATTCCCTCTTCTGGTCCATTATCAGCTTCACCTTAGCAACATTGTATTACCGCTCATTTCCCCTGTCTGTGTAATTGCATCGGCTGTCTCAGATTGTGTGTGTTTGCGTTCGTGGGTGTTTGTTATGAAGCACTGTTTTATCCTCCCGCTGTAGAGCACATCTCACTGACTCACTGATTGAGAGGACTGGAGAGATTTTATTGTTACCCCTGAACACTGACTCACTGATCAAATTGGCCCTTCTTTAATACGGTTTAATACAGTGCTGATTGAGAAAAGGTAATACTAAGCATTAAAAACAAAATTGGTAACAGTGGTCTTGGTTATCAGTTCTAACACAAAAGTAGATTATTAGATACAAAATATTGATTTAAAATGTTTTATTAGCTTATTTGTAACGAATACAAACCTTTTGGGAGGGAAAAAAATTAATCAAGACACGACGATATATAACCTCATATATTTTATTAATTAGTCATATTTCTATCTAATGTATTCAGAAGTGAATTATTTTTAAGTTGACTCGCACTACACGGAAAAGTTTGTTGGAGTTGGAATAGTGTATTTTGGTATGGTGCGACTGGCCAATCAGAATCAAGTATTCCTGAGCGCTGTGTAATAATGTTCAATATACACATTATAATTGCTATTTTCTTATTAATAGCTGCTTATGCCACAATCAGTCCAGAACTGTGTAATAGTCAAAGTTAAATATGTAAAACCGCTAAACTACCAAATTTTATGTCATTTCGTGTGCTTTAATGAATTCTACATGTTAAATTTACAAACCAAAAATATGTTGGTGTTATAATGTGTTACAAGAACATACAGCATATGGTGTATTTTAAGGATATATTTGTAGTACATTAATAATATTTTTGTAATGTATTGCATATAAGTTACGCAATGGTACATCTACTCCTGCCATCACGTTTCAATTAAAATCCTACCGTGGTATAAACGGCTGTCATTCCCAAAATCATCCGCTTGGTTTTCCCATTTGTAAGTCTAGAGGTCAATTGCGTGCCATGTGAATTTAATTGTGTGCCTCCAAAGTTTTCCCATGCTAAATCCACACCGCAAACATCGATTTAAGCTCCAGGAAGTCCTGGATTTAAGCCTTCGCAGCGGCTATAACCCTGAGATTAACCACCATGAAGTATCGCGTCAGCTCTGCTACTGTTTCCTTTACTGATGTCGACCACAGAAAGCTCTTGTACGGCTGTGGTATCCTGTTCTTTTGAAGGGAAACCAACAACGCGTCATGCGTTTGCATTCTTGCACTAATTAATAGCATGCAAGATTTATGTAAAGTCATTTTCATGTCATACATTACACTTCAACAACGTTGTGCATGTATGTTGTGTTGTGTGGGTGTCTGTGGTGTCATGGTTGCTGTGCAGAGTGTTTTGAGTCACACGCCTGAAATCTTATACCACACCGACCAGTGGAACAAGTCCTGGCGGTGAATTCACACACTTCTCAAACCTGCAGAAAACAGCGTCTGTGAATTCTGCTCGGTGTGGTGTGTAGAACGACCTGCAAAAGATTTTTAAACATTGCTAATGGAGCTGAAATTTGTTTTCATTGACTTGACCATAGTAATTTTTATTCCTACTATGGTAATGCAGTCTAATTTTTGGGTGAACCATTCCTTTAAAAAGTGTTCACGTTCACTTTCTCTCCTCAGACTGTTATATAAGAAAACACTATGTTCCAGCTATGTGACAGAAAACAGACACCAGGGATACCCAGTCTTATGCTGCTTCTCTGGTTGCTATGATCACAAGCCCTCCATTGAGAGATCTTTTTAGGTCATTATGTTCTCTAGACCATCAGCCTCTGGGTTAGGGTTGGATCTCGAGAACCGGTTCCATTTTAGAACCAGTTTCAAAAATCCAAGAACGGTGGAAGTGATAAGATTTTCATTTCTCTTACTGATTCCTATGCGTGCTCTGTGAGGACCCCAACTGCGATCTGCCAGGACCTTCCTGAATCAGTTATGTGTAGCATTTTTGTAAGATGATGATGGTTTAACTGTATGATCATCTGATGGCTAAATAAATAAATCTTAAACACATTGAGCTACATGACGGAGATGGTTAACCTAAAGATCTTTTTATTTAGATCAGTAAATACATGTCTTAAAT
Source organism: Beaufortia kweichowensis (assembly GCA_019155185.1). Classification (NCBI taxonomy): domain Eukaryota; kingdom Metazoa; phylum Chordata; class Actinopteri; order Cypriniformes; family Gastromyzontidae; genus Beaufortia; species Beaufortia kweichowensis. The sequence continues at coordinate 15,797,788 of CM032806.1, forward strand.
GTCTTTTTCTAGAGCTTTGAAACTGCCCATTGGGATGAGCACTGGGGTGTGAATTGGCACTGGTTTCACGATTCAATTCGATTACGATTATCATGTCAACGATTCGATTCAATTAGATTTCACGATGCATCACGATGCATTGGTAAAATTCACATGAGATCAACTCATTTCTTATTGGTAAAAATCATGGTAAAATTTGTAGGTGCATTTTTTAATATTCGCGTCTGTGTTTCGCCTCCTTCCACCATTTTAAACTCGCATGACTGACACGCATATATGCGAATGACGTCATAGGCTATAATCGATTAAGGTCCGCACCGCGATGCATCGATGCAACGATTAATTTCAACACCCCTAACGAGCACTATTTGAATCAAATTGAATTAAAAACTACTAAAAAGAATTTTAGCAGGCAAATCCAGTGTTATGTACGTGACATTTTCAGTCAAAATTAAAAAAAACAAATTCTCACCGAATATATTTGTTACCAATATATTATACCATCTGGTTATATTTTACTAAAGCCCTGCTGATAGAGTCCAAAAACATCAGTCTGTGTGCGAGTTTAATAAAATGGAAATGTACATCCGTTACCGATGTGACAAAAAAGAACACATGAGCGGCAACATACATTGTAGGATTTCTGTACTAAAATGTTTGTATTAAAATACACAAACCTGAAGCAATAATAACCAACAAATGGAGAAGAGATGACAAACAACATAACATATTTTATTTACACCACTCATATTTCTTTTAGGGAATGTAAAAATCTAGTTTGTTTATATAAGTTGTTGATGTTTTGTCCAGACAGAACTTTGTTTTGGCTTGTTCATTTTCAGTGCGCCATCACGCCATCTGTACATTCTGGCATCATAATGCTGCTACAGATTTTTCATTCTTACTGTATCCTCGTGGGATTTCTGCCTGGTGTTTGTGTTCGCTCTGCTTTTTATTCCATATTTCTGGATGATCAGATAATAGCCCTTCATTAGTGTGGCTCTCAGCTCCCAGAAATCATTATCAACTGATTTTTGAGAGCTTTTCTGCCATGTTTCACACGCACATACAGTGGCTAATGAGATATGGGCATGTCTTTTGCTTTCTCCACTCGCTCCATGTTTGCTTTTAAAATTCATTGAGCTGTTACACTGTATAATGAGTCAAACTCTTTGTTACAGTAGTATTTTAAGTAACAAGATCTCTGAATCATATTTTCTACATTTTTTTAACCTCCTGAGATACGAACACCTCCGTTAGCGAAGGGTACGTGCAAGATTTGTGATTTGGGTTATGACTGCTAAAATGAAGGTGTTTTGGTACCTTTAAGACGTATACAGTATATATTGTTATGTTGGGTAAGCTAACTATTATTAGCAATGTGAAATGTCAACATATTTAAATAGAAGAAATGTTAAAGTTTAGTATTAATTTCAAGGCAAAGATTTGAACCCATTTTCTCTAGATGGTAATTATGGCACTATTAGCAGATATTTTGTTGATGCCGAGTGTCTGGTTATGATGAATCTTAATGCTGTTTTCTTTCTGTTTCTCTGCACTCTGCTTTCTGTAGGTGGATGAGGATGTAGCATTGGATCAAGCTGTGAAGTTCTGCCAGATTCAAATGGCAACATCGGCACAAAGACAGGTAGGACGCGCACACTCACTGGATGATTTTTCCTCTGGAATGCAAATCCAATACTCCTCTGCTCTGTTTACTCGCGGTCTGGATGTTTTCACATTTGGATGTGCTGCTTTCTGTTCCACACACCCCATCTTTGCTCTCTCTCTCCCTCTCTCTCTCTCTCTCTCTCGCTCTCCTCTCTCTCTCTCTCTCTCTCTCTCTCTCTCTCTCTCTCTCTCTCTCTGCTCTCTCTCTCTCTGCTCTCTCTCTCTCTCTCTCTCTCTCTCTCTCTCTCTCTCTCTCTCTCTCTCTCTCTCTCTCTCTCTCTCTCTCTCTCTCTCTCTCTCTCTCTCTCTCTCTCTCTCTCTCTCTCTCTCTCTCTCTCTCTCTCTCTCTCTCTCTCTCTCTCTCTCTCTCTCTCTCTCTCTCTCTCTCTCTCTCTCTCTCTCTCTCTCTCTCTCTCTCTCTCTCTCTCTCTCTCTCTCTCTCTCTCTCTCTCTCTCTCTCTCTCTCTCTCTCTCTCTCTCTCTCTCTCTCTCTCTCTCTCTCTCTCTCTCTCCCCCCCTCTCTCTCTCAGCCTTTCATGAGATACATTAATTATGCACCTTTTCCTTCTTGCTTTTCAAACAATGAAAACTTTTGTTGAATGGAAGAAAGAGAGCGCAGAGAGAAGAGAGGCTTGTTTAAAACAGAACATGCTTTCTGCATATGGCGGACTATATACTGTACACTACATAATACAATACAGTAATCAACAAATAGTGTTTCAAAGCAAAATTCTATTGCTACATTGTTGACACATAGCAGTGTTGCTATAAATGGTACTGAAGTAAAAATTCTGGACACAAATTGGAAACACTTTGTGATTTTTGTTAATATTGTAATAGTTTTTCTATGTTGTTCCTTAAAGTAGTGTGACTTGAGAATAACATTTAGGTTTAGAGTATATCAATGTTAATGAATGTTAATGATGAATCCATAAACTATACTGAGATTATTAAAGAAATTCTCTGGATTTATTCTCATCTCGCCTGTTGGTGACATGAAGGTTGTGTTTATCTCATGAACTGTAAACACAATTATTTTCAGGCAATATAGCACTATTTGCTAATTACATTAGATTGAGTTATACTTTATTTTATTTCATATTTCTCGATGTTCAGAATTGTGTTAAAATATAATGGATCTGTTAAAAAAGCTTACTATATTTATTACTATGCATATTTTGGGCCATATTGTCAAATTTTGGTGTTTGGGCTGTAAATTGTTTTGTATAAATTTTAATTTAGCTGGCTTTATTTCTTTAGCTGGCTTTATTTCTTTAGCTGGCTTTATTTCTTTAGCTGGCTTTATTTCAGTATTTAAGTTCAAGTTTATTTGTATAGCGCTTTAACACTGTATCACTGTTTCAAAGCAGCTTTACAGCAGAATAAACAGAATGACAATCAGGGAAATATAAAAGCTCATTTAATAACTCATATCTAAAATCAGCTCAGTCTCCTACTGACACTCCAACACTGAACCCAAACTCCATTAATGAATCTATATATATATATATATATGGAGAAAACCCTTGGGAGAACCCAGACTCACTACTAAGTAAAGATTTTTATGTTTTAACCTATTCTTGCGTTTAAAATCTCTGATTAAAAATAAAAAAGAAATTAATGTATTTAATATTACCGTATCATTATCACATATGGTTTGGTTTGAGGTCTGGTCAGGCACAATGCATTGTGGGATTCAGAGCTCTGACTTTACACTGCACATTTTGGCAATTGTAGATTGACAGGAGTGGGTCATCCAGGTAGTTTATGTAGGCAGTATACTATATAATGTATACTATACACATTATGCATGCTGCATATATAGCAATATGGTACGGTATCATTGGAACATCCAGAGAGCGGGATTCGGCCGTATTTAGAGTGTTGCAGCTGCGTATCAGGAGGAGAAATCCAGATCTGTCTGATCTCCATCTCTCATTCTTTCTTTTGATTAGTCATTCATTAGTGTGCTGTAACTAGTCTCAGTAAAACATGTGAGAAGTCCTGCTGTGTGTCTCATTCCTCTCTTTCCTCCATCTCTCACCCACTCATGCAGCCCTCCCTCTCTTCACCGATTCTCATTTCACATCGCTATCAACTCATGATATCTGTTCATATCTGACTCACTTTGCTCTAATGCGCCATTACTACAATAGTCTAATAACTGACAGGTGGACCGTGCTGGTCTTCTTTTGTTGTTATGTTGTTATGCACCAACACAACTAAAGATATGGGCAATTTTCTGTCAAAACTTGAAATATAAATTCTCACAGAATGTATTTTTACCAGAATATTGAATCATCTGTTTATATGTTCATAAACCCCTTTCGATAGAATCCAGATATTACAGTTATATCAGTCTATGCATGAGTTTATTCATTTAAAAAAGGGAATATAAATGCGTTATAGACGTGACACAAAAGAACACGTTTTTGAGAGGCGACATATTTGTAGGATTTCTGTGATTTAAAATGCACAAACCAGAAGGGATTTTTGATGAATTTGGGCTGTTATTGATATGATCATTCTGAAAACAGCACTACACCCGACTATGAAAAATCACGATTTAAACATAAAAAAATGCTTTTAAAACTTTAAGAGAGATCTCACAGAGGTATTAAAACCAGCAAATATTAACATCTGAGCTATCAGTATGGTGAAAACCTTGATAAAAACCTTGATTGTTTTTATCATATTGGTATCTGACAATATCAGTTATAAATATTTATTAATGGCATCTAAATTCTAATTAGTCTAATTAGTCTAATATTAGAATGGTTTAGTTGATAGTTTGCATAATACTGAAGACAAATGTGATACAATAATGGATGATAAGCCATTTCAATTTATATTAATATACATTTTAAAGCTAAAAAATTATATAACCAACATAGGCTTCACATTCTTAATATTTACCATTTAATATTAAGCTAAATGAAAGAATAGTTTACCAAAAAATAAAAATGTATCATTTTCTCACACCCATGTCAACAAAAAAACTTGGAGTGACACGAGGGCATAAACGATCCCTTACTGACAGTGTACTTTCGATCAACGTTATTATTTTGCTCATTGTATTACTAAAACAAGCCCAGACTTTGAGGCGGTTTGTTAATTCAGCGGGTCTTGTTTATGTTGTATACCTCAGAAGTTGTGTTGCTCTGAGGTAAGCAGTGAAACAGGAAATGAGCCTGACTGTAGGAAGTGTGGGTTCAGGCATTGGTTTTGAGAGCGATCTAGTAGGCGGGTGGGTGTATAGTTTGTTTTTGTAAAAATAAAATGCTGAGACTGTGTGAACTATTGCTTCAAGCACTAGTCTGCTTCACCTCCCGTTCTGCAATAAACTCTCATGAAGTTCATGTGCAGCATCCGGCCTCCTTTATACCTCTCTAATTCTTCAATTGCTGTAATTGTTAAAAGTCCATTAACATGTTTGGTGTTCATTAACTTCCTGTCAGTGAGTTTGCCGTCTCTTTGTGCCGTCTGCGGCTCACCGGCTATAAAGAGCTCTCTTACTCTGGTCGATTGGAGTTGTTATTCAGGGCTGTGGGGGTTCGAGGAGAGCGGCTCTGAATGTTTTTGTTTGGTGTTTGTTGTTTGAGTCATCGTGAGGCTTTTAGAGCGCAGGTGGAGAAATGAGAGAGGATGAGGGAGAAAGCAAATATATCTTTCACCGTCCCTCACTCCCATGCTAAGTGTGTGTTTGTTTGTATGTGAAAGTGTGTACAGGTTTGGCCTTTAAGGGAAAATGAAGTGTGCACACTCGTGAGGAAACTTTAGGTTCAAGAAACATGGTAATAATTTAGGCAAATCATTATATAGCACTCGTCTGTGTGTGTTCAGTGCTTTTAAGATGTGAATTTTATACGATATAATAATTATTGTATAATTATTTATTTACTGTTGTTTATTTAAAAATATTTATTTATCCCCCCGTATCACTGAATGACGATATACATTTTATATAAAATATATATTTATTTAAATATTATGTTTAACCTAATACAATATACTTTATTTATTATATATCATGAATATTAATTATTTCCTACAGAACATTAAAAAATAACATTGATAGTCAGACTTTCCAGCTATTAAAGAGCCATTTCTTGCATGTTTCTTGCACATGGTTGTTGTATTTAAATGTCTAAAAAATATGTATGAGCCAGATCTGGCCTTTCGTAGGAAACAAATCCTGAAAGGGTTAAAGTACATCGTAACATGCTGCTCTGGAATGAATACTAATAAATCAGATAGAAATATGCTTAATGTCTGTTAAATGAGCATGGCTTTTGCTGGTATTTTGGGTTGGTTTGAGCAATCCCTGTGTCCAAAATCGCCTACTTTCATACTGTATATTTGGCAAAAATTCTGTAGGCCTATGCATCATGAATAGTATAACCCAAACCACAATATGCAAAAAACAGTAGGCGAGAGATGCTCTTACACTTCCCAAAAGATTTGTCAGTATACATTGTTATCGCATGATGCCACGGCAAATTCTTTTTTAATTTTTATACACTTACTATATAGAAAGTAGCATTTGATTTCACCATGTGATTCTGGACGCGGGAAATGCAGGATTAGGGTTAACAAAAACAACAGCCTGGCAACAAAAAATCCTTAAAGTTTACATTTAAGGAGGAACCAAAAAGAAAATCATAGAAAAATGATCAGTGTCATTTTTTTCCTAGAAAATGTATAAATCTAGTTATTAGAGTTATTGTTACTATGGGAAGATCATAGTAAAGTTAAATGAGATCCTTCAAAAAGTGTCAAACTTTCTGAAACTTTAGCTTGTTTCTTTGAAGTTTCGACCATTTTATTATTAATAACAACAATTACATTAACTTTGAGGAAAACTGAATGACATGATGAACATTTCAAAGGTCATTTCTTTGCTGTTGGTCTGTATGTTTGAAATTTGTGTTCACTCACGATTACGAAATTCACTCTTGTATGCAAATTGCAGATCACAGTGGCATTTCTGTGTGCTAAAATCAAACCCGACACAAAGCTTCATTAGCATATCACTTTGTTGTCTAATCAGCTTTTGCATACAGCATGTTAAGAGGTTATACACGGTACACAATCGCGCTCGCATACATAAGCGCACGTGGCGGTGCACGTTGTGTTGGGTGATTTCGCTACTGGTATGTTACGGCACGCTGCTGTATACCTAGACGGAGTGTTTCCATAGTAACGGGTTTGTGCTAATGCGTGTCTGCGCTCCACACAGCATAACTCTACACACGTGTAAGTGAATCTTACCAGTGAATTATACAGCGTCTGTGGCGTATAACCCGCATGTGTCTGCTTTAGTGTGACCATTTGGCCCTCTAGTGGTCGAAAGGTGGAGGTTAAAAAACAAAACTAGTTCCATATTGACATTGATATATCTCTTGTGTTTAAAACTTGCATAAATAATACAAATATGTTTCAACAAACCCATCACAGTATCATACTGGCTTTAACTTTTTTGGTTTGGGCAACCACCCGAAAACCACACAGAAGTTTATCTTTTCTTCTAAACCTTCTGAGAGACGGACAGAGTAAAGCTTTCCAGAACGAGCGAGCGCGTCGTCGTTTGATCAGCTATTGGCTGCGTCTCGCCTCTGTTGCTATGGCAACGGCTGCTTCTGTTGTCGTGTAGTTTGTTTGTGTCCCTGAGAGCTTCTCTCGAGACGCTCGTACAGGACCCGGAGCACAGTTTAGTTTACTTGCCCGCTCGCCTTTTCGTTCCGTGCATATGCCGAGATGCTCATCTCGGTTTAGACGAAACACGGGTGTGCCTCATAGATACTGCTGATTGGATGATCAAGTCTGTAGGATGAGCGTGTGATTGGATAATTGCTTGACAGGTATGGTTTCTGTTCAGCGATTGGTTGCTTTGTGGTTACTGTTATCATTTTTCTGACTGATAAGAAACGTTTATTTGGTTGTTGACAGAGAGAGATTTAGTTGTTGCATTAATGGAGCACAACCAAAAAATACAAAGTTACTAATGTTATTTCAATGTTTTAATTCTTTATGTTTAACTGAATTTAGCAAACTTTTTTACTTTTATTTAAAGCGATAAACATTGATATGCTCTCGTGGCACTTTTTTTCTCTTTCAGAGTTCCAGTGATGCGCCCAGCACACCCAAGTTTAGCAAAGACCAGCGAGACATCTTCTTCCCAGCGTCGTTCTCCACACCGTGCCTCCACGCGCATACATACACCATATCAACCCAGGACGGGGAGGCCAAGCTGAGCAAGACCCCTCGACCGCTTCTCACACAGACGCACAGCACTCCGACGCAGATCCACTGCCCGCCCACCAGCCAACCTGACCAATCACAACAGCGGAAGACGCCTAGCCAGCCAATAGCAAGCATGGCCTTCTTGCCTCACGCAGGTATTTCACCCACATGAGTTTAAATTAATAAGGGGAATAATGTTTTATTAAATTGAGAAATAAAATGGTATGATTCATAAATGACTGTAAAAATTTACAGTTTTTTCATTCTTGTTTTAGACTTTGAAGCAGGCGTAGGTTTTGATTAAATTCGTTTTAACATGGGTTTTAATATGAAGGTGTATATTTTAATGTTTAAAATTACTTTTGTAAAAATATAGTTGTGCCAACGTAGATTTTTTTGTTATTATTTAGAAATATATACTTTTGATATGGATTACTTGTACCAAATAATGAATAAAAAGCAGTCAATAAGAGTCCAGCATAGATCTAAATTTCTTCAGTGATGTTTTAAAAGCTTCCCAGGTTGAAACCTTGAGAAACTGGATGATAAATTGTCAAGAGTATGATTTTATAAATTCTAGACAAAGGATGATCAAAATGATGGGTGATTTAAAGATGATCAAATATAACATAGTGTTCATTTATTTTGATTGCTTTTATTCACAGCATAATTCCCACAATTATATTTGTGTAATTTTATGGTTTTGATGAGTTTACTACTATTCTAAAATGTGGAAAAATCTAAACAATTTTCCAAATTCACAAGTCACATGTTGACAACTCTCAGCATAGCTCCACAATACATCTTCTTATTTTTTAATCATTACACCCCTAGTATTTAGTGATGCTGCTTTAGTTGTCATTGAGCCAGCAGAGGGCGTGTTTGTTCATGAAATTATACATTGACACTTCACGCAACGACTTCCTGTTGATGCTAAACATTCAGCTGTAACTTCAGTCAAAGTTTTTAAGTGAACAGATCCAGCTGTCTCTCCTTCTGTCTCACTTCCTGTATGTATCTCCAGATACACCCACAGATATAGACGGTCGTTTCATCAGCGCTTTTGGCATGTTCTCGTTTACGCCGATGTGTGCAGCGCTCTGTGCTCGGTTGCTAAGGAAACAAAGATGAAGAGCCAGAGTAGATGATTGTGTTAAGCATAAGAGGTGCATGTATGGCAGAAAGACCCTGTGTACGTGTGTGTGTCCTTAAGAGGCCAATTGAAAGGCTGTAATCAGATTTGTGCGGTCAGCTCTCAGGCTGAAATTCAATCACAGGTTTTCTTGTATTATAGCTTGTAGGAAATTTATTTTGCCCACATGGGCGGTTATGTTCAATGACATTAACGGCAAACATGCTAGACCCACTGTAAAAAATAATCGCACAACGTTGACACAACGTTCTTTCAACATTAGCAACACGCTCCCTTAGTAACAGTGTATCTCAGCTCTTGTTTCCAGCTGTTTTTAAGAAAGAATAAGAGAAAATTGTTGTTGTTTTTTAACAAACTGGAGGATTACTTTCTTTATTAAGAAAGTGTCTGTGGTAAAATTACAGAAAAGGTAAAGCTTGAAGGCAGATATTCTTATCTGAAGATTTATTTCAGAATTAGGCTCAAAAACATATATATAAACGACAGTATCTGTTTACTAATGATGTGTCTGATGTGTTTTATCTCTAGAGAACAGAGAAGAGCCGGTTACGGAGGGTCTACTGTACCGCCAGCAGGAGTCTCACCTGTGTCAGCAGATGAAGATGGCAACAGTTTCTCAGATTCACAGCACACAGGAGTGGGTCGGTCTTGAGCCTCCGTCCTGCTCAACGCAAACCAGCGCAGGTTAGTTCTCCTTACATTTGTGTGGGTTCATATGATGGTGGGTCAAATAAATCAGACAATCTACACGTGTAAAATAACACACGTTTTCTTTCCTTTCTATAGAAAGTTTAGACCAGTCCAAGCAGGTTGATGCTAGCCGTATCCGCTCCAGGATTCCCCCCAACATGCCCAAACTGGTCATCCCCACAACAGTCACTAAATTCCCACCGGAGATAACGGTCACGCCCCCTACACCCACCCTACTGTCCCCGAAAGGTAGCATCTCTGAGGAGACCAAACAAAAACTCAAGGTTGGTACTGTTTTTGTGTCAACATTTAAAGAAATGCTACATTCTCTTTGTAATACTGATAGATCAGAAGTGGATTCAAACAGTATTGGTCGGTTTTTGGACATTTAAATCACATTTAAAAGTGTCTGAATGTTATTGTTTAGATAATCATGTGCCATGTGTCTTTTGCAAAGTTTTGGGAGTGACCGTAGCATTTATATGCACTTTTAGTAATTAGTTAAGCATCCAAAAATAAAAGAGCCATCAATGTTGAGCAATTTCTATCCAACACTTTAAAATTATTAGTTTAACTATAACATTTTTCTTATATTTGTACATAATGTTTAGAATGGATGTGGAACGAAACCCAAAATGTAGGACTAAATAAAAAAATGTAAATAAAAAATGGTGCATTTTCATCTGTATGCTCGAGTTCAGTGACAGTTACCAGGTTAAACATGACAAAATGCATTAAATACTGATGAACACACACTGATGAATAAAGTCAAATATTTTGCTTAATAAAGTATTTATACTGTATTTATTTCAAATTAATGCCACTGTGTGTGTTATTATAACGTCCAAATACTTAAATAATCCTATAGTTATATCTTTCTCCATATCTCACTCACGATGTTGCTGTTTCTTTATTCAGAATGTGATTCTGTCCTCTCAGTCGGCAGCTAACGTGAAAAAAGACACTCTTGCTCAACCTGCTTTGGAGGTGCAAGAAACATCCAGTCAGGAATCGTCTCTGGAGAGCGAATCGGATGAGGAAGACGACTACATGGACATTTAAACTGTAAACGCGTGACCCGCGCGGGCCGCTGCGGAGCAAAATCTCTTCTTATTCGTGTAGCTGCAGCTAACCCTTGACGGTTTTGTTTTCTATATCACGTTTTCTCCGCTGTATGCACGTTTTTCAGCGAAAGGGCTTTTTCCTCCCCCGGCACTTGTGTCATTTTGTGTTTTGCTCCTTTGCTGCTAAGCATGGACAGTTTCTGTGTCGTTCTGTTGTTTTTTCTTTGTGTACAATCCTGCAAAGTGCCATTTTTACTCCAGTGATGTTCAAAGCTAACCACAACAAAAACAGCGGGTTTTCGGTATCTTTGACCGTCTTTATTCTGAAGTGTAAATGATATATTATGGACAGATTGTGTAATGCAATTTACTCGCTAAGAGTTTTGGGGGCATTAAATGTGCAGAACATCACGATGTTGTTTACAGATTTAACAGGAAGTCCATTTTGCTTGACATTTTAGTCAGCTCAGCGGTGTAAAATACACGATTCATATCACTACCAAACATGAAAACTCCTCTCGGGATGTCAGCATGCAAAAGTGACAGTTTTTTACAACCACGTGAACATGTATCTCTATTTTTCTCTATTTTTGTGTAAATGTGCATATGGTTTTACCTCTCTTTTCAGAGCTGTGCTGCATCCACGTTTAGTGTCACGTTGGTGTCCACGCTATACGAGTTCTACAAATTGAAAATGACTCACAACTCAAGTATTTTTTGATTATTGTTATTATTATTATTATTATGGATTGCTGTATTAGTAATCTGTTGGCTGTAAAAAATATCAAAGACCTGATTTTGGGGTTCCATGGCAACTGTCGAAAGGTGTAAGTTGTTGTATAACTGTTCATGTCTTACATCGTTTTTGTTTCCATTTGGGGAAGGTAATGCACGCAAACCCGCCACCAGCACTGAGAGTACGTGACTATTATTCATGTCACACTTTAAATATGAATGTGACCCAACCATGTACTGAAGTTTATTGTATTCATTTTTCATTTCGGAGCATCACAATCATTAGGTCTGCTATAACGCATAGGAATGAGAAGACTAAATCATGGTGCTGATAAATGTCCTATATAATCCATGAATGATTAACTATTAAAAAGTGCCCAGACGTTATATTATCAGTTATCTTGAAATATGGCTTTTAGTTTCAGATGGCAAAAGCACTGCTTTATCTTTAGATCAATCTGATCGGTTACATGGTCAGATGTTTTGCAATGGAGATGTCATTTATAAAAGTTTTGAAGGATGTTAATCACTTCCAATTCTAATATACAGAAAATTTAGACAAAAGAATGTTTTTTACCCAATGTTTTCTACTTTAGATGGATAAATAGTTACCAGTATTTTTTGAGATTTGCCGATTTTTTCAAAATAAGAAAAACAGACTTTGAAAGGACTTAAGTGTTTCGATGCAATGAGCATGGCTGACCAAACTACCTGTAAACAGAAAGAGATGTTTCTATTTTTCCTCTTTGTAAAATAATGTTTTGTTTGTCGTTGGTTTTTTGTATGCTGTCTTTATGCTTGTTAAGAATGTAACATGGCAGAATTGGATTTATTCTCTTGTGTTCAGAGACGCGTGTGCTTCTCTGAGCTCTTTGGAGTATTACTGTGCTCAGGCTATTTTTCGGAGAAGAATGATATTTCTGACTTGCTGCATTGATATCACAAAACCAAAAATACACTTCAACTTTTTACCTGATCTCTGTTTGTTTTTTGGAGAAAGATTTGTGTTTGATGACTTGGTACAAATGTTTATAATGATGGGAGATAAATGTGTAAGATGGGCTTTACACTGTTGTGAACGACCTAGATAGTTCAGAGAATTTTATATTTTTGATTTACAGGCCTGGAAAAGTCATGACAGCTAATTTATGATATTATGTATGCTCATCTTTAAATTATTTTTCCTGCTCGAAATTGATTTATGAGAATTTCTGTCAAATATTTTAAATCCTTTTTCAGTCTTTTAAATCCAGAAATCTTGAAAATATATGACCAAACTTAAATTATGTTACATGTCCAAAATGTACAAATTAAGAACACTTTTTAAATATTTGTTCATTTGTTTTGGTGCGCGAATCTGTTATAATTACATTAAAAAATGTCTATGTAAAAAAGTTTAAAATCTCAAAAATATTTCATAATTTTATTTCACGCATGAAAAAAACAAACATTTCGGCTTCCAGGTCTTCTTCAGTGCATCATTAATAGTAATATAACACTTTGTATGACATATCTCATATTAGATCCACTTATTGCAGTATCTTCTATCCCACTGGATTTTTTGGTCGATCGTCTTCTTTTTTAAATCTCCTGCAGAATCCCAACTTGATACTTCATCATATCCTTCTCACATCCTCTCACAGCTCAAGTCTTCCTGAAACCCTGTTGGGTTGGAGACCACCCCGTCTCTTTTAGCTGGGCCATGTCAAAGGGAGGGTCTGGGCTGGTGTGAAGCCCTCAGCCATGAGGAAGGCCATTAAGACCCATTAGCAGCTCCCAGAGGTTTCTTATGAAGTGCTGCCAATATGTCATTTACTCTCTTTGTCAGGCACGCTACACTGAGGGTTTGTTTTCTTACATACAGGACCAAATGTGTTTCAGATCTTTTAAGGGATGTGGGGGGCAGGAGGTGATTGTTTGCCTCCTGTGCGTATCTGTTGCCTCCACCCAGCCGAATGGTTATGGTTGGGTACGACAGACGTTTGGACTTTGATCTGAATCAAGGTTAATTGATCGATGTATTGTGTGCAGGTAATGCAGGCAGGATTCACGCTCCAATCCTACAAGAGAACTGGCCTTTGGTTTAGGTGATCATAGACGGCCTTAGGACATTTGTTATTAACTTCTTTAGAAGGAATTACTAAAAAAACAAATGACTGCAAGCATGTCATGATGTGACTATGTACCGAGTATATAGGAATAAAACAGGTGAATTAAATAGTAAGCCATTTGTAGAACTTGGACAATAAATCTGTGATGCAAAATGTAATCTATAATCTCACGGTCATGGAAAATAAAAAGTCACAGGAAAGTCATTGCTATTAATAAAATCTTTGTAAAATCTTTAAAAATTCACACTTTCATGGAAAACCTGAAAATAAAAAGTCACAGGAAAGTCGTTGCAATTATTAAAATATTTTTAAAATACTAAAATTCACTGCCATGGAAAACCTAAAAATAAAAATAGAAAGTCACAGAAAAGTCACTGCCATTAATACAATCTTTATAAAATATTAAAATTCACAATGAAAATATTGTAGCTTTACGATATTGATTCCTAGGCCTGGAAACATTTATACAATCCTCATTTGTAGTCGAGAGAATTTCAATAGTTTAAATATTTTAGATATACCTAACCCTAGAATATTTGGGAAGAAAATGCATATTGTGACTACAAAAAGTCATAGAAATAATAAATCAAAATGTTTGTTCATTTCCTCTAGCTTGACTTGTTCCTGCACTAAACTTCTCTATTGTGTTTCTATATTTTTAAAAAGCTTTTATAAAGATTTAAAGCTGTAATCTGTAACTTTTGCTTCATCTCTGTTTAAAACATTAAATTGTGCTTACTTTACGCACTTATCTTTACTTATCGTATGTTGATAAACAAAACCTCCTGTCTTTTTTGTACTTGGACTTGTTTATTTTTAACCCCCAAAAAAGTTATGGATTGCAACTTTAACATCATTTAAGGGTGTGCATTCACTGCTGTCTAGGGTTCATATTATTGCACACGTTTACACGCAGTCTTCCTCAATGTCCCCCTAATGGCTTGTACCTGAGCACTCAAAGTGGCCAGTTAGAGCATCAAAAGAGAAAATTGCATGGCTAATGCCAGGGAAAGGTGTGAGATTTCTCGTCGGCCCATGGCGGGGGGGCACTTTATAGACCTCACAGCCGTCTGATCCCAGCCCCGAGCCCCTGTGTATTGGCAGCTGTTAAGCTATTGAGTGACGATGCGTCCACACAAGGCGCAGCAAATGGCAGAGGTGGCCAACACCTCCTGACTGCTGCGTCTGCGATAACTAATGGATAGAGAGATGAGAGTCAGTCTGACTGAAGAAGAAAAGATTTGAAGACATGCTAAACATATGAAAGGGTGCCGGTGTTTTGGTCTGTCAAAACAAAGCATTTCCTCGATTAAATGTCCTACATCTGAATCTCTGGGATTTAGGAAATGGGATGTAAAAAGAGCTATGGTGTGGTGTTCTTGGCCGTGACATTGCTACTTCCTCCTGCTTGTCCCAGACCACCCCTTTCACCCGAACTGCCACTACACCTCATCTCAAACCCAATAACCAAACTGGTTTGAGATCAGCTGCTCTGGTCCAGTGCAAACACATCAAGCCCAGCGGGAGTGAAGCGCGTCTCAGCGGGACTCTCTTGATCCCTGTGGGGTCTACAGTAGGAAACCTCCTGTAATGTTTAGATACGACACTTGACGTAACCATACGCTTCCTCTAAAGAGTAGCCATGTGTTTTCGGTTACACATTAATGATGTTTTAACCTGATCAAAGGGGATATGGATCATTTTATGATCCATTTCACAGATCCAGAGGGTTAGGAAAATGTCAGCATGGAGTGGAGCTTGACCTTTCGCGTTTGATGAGTTCCCGCTCAAAAGCCTAATGATTGATATTTACTCTCAATACAATATTTACTGTAAGTGTACAGAAAACGAGAAGAGACACTGGCTTTAGGAAACGTTACAAACGGGTAATTAAACTCATCTAATGTGTCTGATTTCCAAGCGTATAAGCACCTTGCAGGTGTTAATAAGCTCGTGTCTCACATGACTTGCCTTAAAATAGAGGCTGGTGTCCGATTCAACGACTGACTTGTTTCAAATGACAGCATCGCCAAACCACTTCACACGCTATAGCTTATGCTAAGCTCATTTTTGCTTTACTTTCGGACTTCACAAGGCCTTTCTTTCTCGTTCCCTTGTTTACCTTGACTTTACTGCTATTCACCACATTCAGATTTACTAGAGAATGTTATTCTTCGTGTCATGATAAGCTGTTTGATTTTGTATGGTGATCTGTGAGCCTGAACAGCTACTAGATGTACATTAGATGTAAAGTGAAAAGGTGAATCGCAGTTAATTCAAGCTACTCTACCGTTTCAGAATTATTCATATGTATTTATATTTTTTACACATTTTAGAATAATTGCAAACTCATCAAAACTATAGATTGACAAACATGATATTGTGACAATTTTAGCTAAATAACTGAATATTATATAATAACAGAACTGTATATTTTATCTTAAAAAAGGTTTTCTTGTCATTTTATCAAGCAGCATTTTTTTGATCTAACCCACAGATGCGTTTCAAAAAATATTAAAGGAGTTCTCGTCTATTCTGTGCTTTGTTATTTGGTCCAAGTCATCAATTTAAAAATAAAACTTTTTGAAATAAATGTATTTATTTATTTTTGTTTTGCTATGACTTTCTATTTTCAACAAAAAATATGAAAATAATTAAATATTCATGTTTTGTATACTAGTTTTTTATATATATATTTATAGAAAGCAAACCAATGACTTTGGTCTTGCTAGTTGAGCCATGTTTTCTGTTATTTGTGAACAAGCATCGAAGTTTGATTTTACCTGTTAATTTCACTATGATTTGAATATTTGACATAATCTTACTCGGTCAATATTAAGGATATCATGGTTATACTTTCTTAGAATGTTCTTACCATTATGTCGGATGATTTTATAAAGAAAACAGTAAATCACCAAAAAAAAGACATTAGCTGGGTTCTCACAGTCAGGGTCACACGTATGTATGAATTTTGTAACTTGTTGTCAAAAATGTTTAAAGAAGTATATCCTGGAGTGTTTTTAGTCTCAAATAATGACTGGTATGATTGCTACCATAAGTGTTCTACAGGTGGATTTGTACGCTGGTCCCTCACCAACGTGTGTGTGTGAGTGAGTGAGGAGTGTCACGCGTTATGTGTGACTAATACTGGCTAGTTTCAGGTGAAGGAAATGAAACCTGTACATAACACCTTCATGATGGAAAGATAGCTAAACGTGTGGTTACCTAATGTCTTCTGTTATTTTCTCCAGCTTTAGGTCTCTCAATGTTAATCTCCAGACTGGTCAGAAGGTGTGAGAACATTTCAGACTGTCTGTTTTTACTTTGTATGGATGAAGACCTAGCATGTGACCTCTTAGGCTACCTTATATATTCCTAATCAATATATTCACAGCTTTTGTGGGCTTTTAGCTAGTAAAAAAGACAACTCTAATTTAACTGCTGCTGAGGAGCAAGTGTTTTAGTCTTTATTGCGTCCACAACAATACTGTTTAAAACAAGATTGGACATCCTAGTTTTCATGTGCTATTGATTGCTAGAAATATAGCGACTTAAACAGTGATTGTGTAAAGGCTTCTGCCGTAATGTGATATAACACATTTATAGGTTATTAATAGTGCATCTATAAATGTTGTGAATTTCACATTTTTATTATTTTTATTTGTATTATTTTATTATTATTCTTGGTTTTAATGTATCTGCTTTAAAATCATACTGCGCTTGATAAAGTGCTCTGTAACCATAGACAGATTATATCAGACAGCAATATCTTTAAAAATGTCCATGACTATATTTATATTGTGTGTCTATGATGCAATAAAAAATCATTTTGTTTGATGATATCAGATATTTTAACAATTTTAGCTGCATAACAGGAACAGACAAATTTAATTTCACTTTTATAGCCAATCTAGTGTACTATAAGTGACCTTTAACCACACCAGTAAAACACGTGATGACCCATTTCATGTTCGTCTCCTATGGCTTTCAAGCACCTTTACATATTCGCAGTATGTATTAACAATGCAACATTATTGGCAGAAGTGAATGGTCATTTTGGGGTCTTTTATCTATGGCTTATTTTGTTCTCAAATGCTGTAGTGCTTTGAGGTATCCTTACAAATCTAGGAAATGGGTGTGATTAGGAGTCTGTTTTGCTGGAGTTACTGTTTAACATAATAAAGAGTTGTGCTAACAGTGCTGTATGCTGGAGGGGAGAAATAAACTGTTTTCTGCTGGTTAAAACATCAGAACAAGTCAAACATTCATCTGCATCTGCCTTTATCAGCTACTATTTCACAAAAAAACTACTAAATAAAACCAAAAGACAATAATTGAATCAGAAAGATAAAGTGATTTGAAAAATGAACCTGAACTACATTTTTTAGATATTAGATATTTTATCAAACTTTTTAAGTCTTTTTACGTATTTTTATATATATATATTTTTTCATTTTAGGTATTTTTACAAATTACAGTAACATCAACATTTTGAGTAACAGTGACAGTAAACATTAATTGTATTATTTTTCTTAGAATTTAATGTCCAGGTTCTTTAAGAATGATTAAGTGTTTGTGTGTTAGATGCAAAAAATCAATAAAGCTCATGTCTTAACCCTCCTATTATGTCACGGGTCAACCTCAAAACTACCTTGATATTAGAATATTTACCTCTAAAAATATTCTAAATCTAAAATTTGCTCAACTTTTATAATGTACACATATTGTGTTAGTTTACAAATGCCTGTACACATTTGGTCCCAATTTCAAATATTGTTGAAAATAATGTAAAACTGGCCTAAAATTATGACAGATGATTAATTGTATGATTTTCTTTAAATATTCAGTAAATTCATTTGTTACAAAATGTAGTTTTTCAGTGTATATGGAGAAAATAAATGTAAAAATAGAATACTTGAAAATCAAAATGTGATATTTTTATTAAATAAATGTAAGCAACTAAAAGCTAATAACACTGAGTATTTTAAATTGAATACAGTTGAATAATTTATTATATATTGAAAATAAAAAGCATTGCATGGCTAATATTTGGTTACTTGAGGTGATTTGTAACCTATAGCTGTAGCTGTATATTTTTTCTTTATTTTGCGCATATTTACTTTTTACAAAATTTACAATTTCCACATTTAAAAGTAGTCTTATATTTTGAAGCCTATGCTGTAATAAAACAGTACACAAAGCTCATAAGCAGAAGGCTTGATTTTAATTTCAGGTTATTTCAGGTACAAAACCTACGTTCTTTCTATGCACGTTACATAATTAAAAAAACTAGATGTAATTTCCAGATCTCTCTTTACAAACCTAGCCAAGCAGTCAAGCCATTATTTCAGTTGGCATACAGTCAGAGATACATTACAAAAGTCAGAGATTTAAAGATCATTCCCTATTCATATATCTTCCAAAAAGTGTTGTGCTAATAGGCTGTGAATCACTAAAGTATCTCCATTCTTTTGGTTGCCTCTGTCTATCTAACTGTCCCTCTCTATGTATCTCTGCATGAATAGAAAGCTCGCTGCCATCTGAGGGCCTTTCTCCCTAATGAGATTAGCCATCAAGGAACGGTCATGTCTAGACACCCTGAATACACAACCCCTCCCAGCACACACACACACACACTAACAGACTGTTTCTCAGGTAAACCTCACCTGTAGATTTCCCCCAGGCTTTGCTTTCTACCGTAACTCTATAATGACTTTATGTGCTCCTATTTCTGATAATGAATAAGGTGATTCAGTCAAAATGATATCTTTAATGCACTCTAATTCATGTTTCTTCATTTCTAACATCTGTATAATTATATTGTTTTGTAGTGTGTTAAAGCACATCGAAAGACTTTGTTTTTAACTTTTTCTAAAATGAATCAACTGCAACCTTCATAACAAAGCTGCAGATCAGAACCAAAAGACTGTTTGAGTCTTGATGCCATAAAAAAAGTTTTATAGTTCTTTAAAAATATTATATGTACTGGTGGTGTAAAGAAACAAATAGGGCTTCACTTTCACTTTGGGTTTTGTGTGTTTGTTTAAATGTTGGATGGTAAACCAGTGTTTGGGTTTGTCTGTATTTTACCCAATTGTGGGTAAAATTCCTTCATCAAACCTTCATCAAAAACTGGTTGAACCTATAATAACATCATACACATTTTTAATCTTTAAAGAATCATATAGCCAACTAAAGAACTCTACAGTGTAGGAAAAACTATAACAAATTATTTGCTGTCATTTTAACTTACAGTTTAAAATTTTGGCCAGAGGTGAGTTTGGCCAGAAGTTTATGTTTTAAACTTAATTTTAAATGACAAACAATTTAAGGCAGCAAAGAATTTTTTACATTGTAGGGCACAATATACTACATAAAAATTTTCTGTAATGATTTTAATAGCTGTTTTACCTAAATTTCTATTTATTTTATATATTTAAATACTATTTTTATAATGAAAAATTATAGTAAATAATTGCTTTTCATAACAAAAATCTTAATGTTGAAGTGTGCAGGACTGCAAAGATCCTTTAGTGTGTGTATGGCAATGTTAAACTGCTGATAATAGAACCCATCATAAAGTATAACAAATACACAGAGGTTATGAAGGTTAAATTGGTTCTGTGGGTTCTTTGTTGCATCTCAATACATTTAGAAAAGTTTAAAACCAAAAACTATTGGCTTCCATAATTAAATGTGTAAATACATTTAGTCAAAACACATAAAATCAGAAATCTTCAGAGGAACCTTATACTATAGTAATGGCCCCAATTGCATTTTAAATGATTTACCATAGTCTGACGTGGTTGTAAAAATCAGGTCTGATGTCTGTAGCATCAGTGAGAATTAGTGGATATGTCTGTGTGAATTAGCAAACACAAGCACCGAGTGTGCCAACATATGTTTGCGTGAATGAGCCAACAATGTCAATTAGAAAGTGTCTTCTTTACTCTTCCTCTCATGAGGTGCTTTAACAAAGATCAAATTGTGGTTGATTTGGCATTCTGTAAACTTTAGGCCTGTACGTATTTGTTTAAAAGTCCTTCAGCAGTTCATAAGGACATGTTTCCTCTGTTTATCCCCTTCCTGTTGGGACTCTATCAAGGCGCTGCTAACTCTCTTTGATTCTCTCTATCAACCAATAGGATCATGACATTGACTCATCACTGTGTCACTTCAAAGGCTGAGAATGGGGGGACAAGCCCCACCCACACCCACGATCCCACTTAAAGGTGTGGGACACCACCTCAGCATCTACTGCAGAAGGAACCGACAGAGAACACACAACTTCATCTGGACTTAACTGATCTGCTCTTGTGTGCCAGTGGAATAATTTAGACTTTGTTGAGATCATATGGAGAACTTGTGTTGTAACTGAAAGATCTTGATATTGCTGTCTGTTACATTTGTTTTTAACTGGAAGGATTCTTTTGAGAAGTCTTGATAATGCAGCCTATCAGAGGTAAGTGCTCGTCTAAAACCTTATTCTACCTGCATTCCTTTACCACAGATACATTTATCATGGTTGTTATTTCTGTCTTGAATGAAGCAAGTTCCTGCATCTATCTGGGGAATTTGAAACATAACCATTGACAAAACATGTATTTCTCCTCTTTTCCTCAGACCTCAAG
Organism: Beaufortia kweichowensis; assembly: GCA_019155185.1. Taxonomy (NCBI): domain Eukaryota; kingdom Metazoa; phylum Chordata; class Actinopteri; order Cypriniformes; family Gastromyzontidae; genus Beaufortia; species Beaufortia kweichowensis. The sequence goes on from CM032806.1 coordinate 15,819,086, forward strand.
CATAATTTCAGCCTTCCTCCTCCACCATCCATGGCTGGATCTGGTGATTCCTATCACCAAGGCAACATCCGAATGACTTTGGAGGATCCAGAGCTGTGGAGGTCCTTCCATGAGATCGGCACTGAGATGATCATCACCAAACCGGGAAGGTATGTGTTGAGTCACCATTTTTTAATCCTTAAGTTAGTGACTTTTAGACCAACTAACCCTTTAAAACAAGCCTAATAAATGTTCAACTGTTTTAATTTATGGAGCTTGATGTGCTTTTGTTAAACCTTGCTATTGATAGTAACTATGACCCAAACTTGACTTTGGTATGGTTTTGTTGCAGGAGAATGTTTCCACACTGTAAGATCAGTTTGTCTGGATTGGTGCCATATGCAAAGTACATCTTACTGGTGGACATGGTCCCAGAGGACGGTCTCAGATACAAGGTTAGAAGTCTTTGACTGTAATATTGAATCCATTTCACTACTCCTGGTGCCGGATTAGTCTAGACTAGTCCATTAGCGTGCTATTGAAATTGGGAATCAGAGATCAGCCGTGAACGGTCGAAGCATTGGGGGGCGTTGTCATGTGTCACCCAAGAACGTTCTCACTAGTGATTGGGGTCTTCAACTTCAAAGAGCCCCAACTCTTCCTGTTTTTACAGACCCCACTGGGGGGTTTGTCCCAACACACACTCTTGTTCACACATATCCTCACACCCCAAAAGACCCCCCACCACCAGCACCTTATGTCACCAGCAAAGTCAATAAATTGTGATACTTTTCTTTGATACTTAAAAGCCACCATAGATCTTTAGAAATAATTAATAATTGTTTCTTTTTTATTTTTGCAGTGGAACAAGGACAAGTGGGAGGTCGCTGGTAAAGCCGAGCCCCAGCCGCCCTACAGGACATACCTGCACCCTGATTCTCCGGCTCCCGGCAGCCACTGGATGAAACAACCCGTGTCCTTTCTCAAACTCAAACTGACCAACAATGCTCTTGATCAGCACGGACATGTAAGTGCCACACCTTCCCATTCTTACAAATTTAAATTTATTTTTGTAATTTGATTTTTAACTTCTTTTTGTTTCAGATCATCCTGCACTCCATGCACCGTTATCACCCGCGTTTCCATATCGTCCAGGCTGATGATCTGTACAGTGTGCGCTGGAGCGTCTTCCAAACCTTCACGTTCCCCGAGACCTCCTTCACCGCAGTCACTGCATACCAGAACACAAAGGTACCTTTAACATTCAAAGGAAATCATAAAATCAAATATTTCTAATATTATATATATTCTTGTAAGAAGTATAAAAGCCAGTTAAGGATAAGCACAAAATTTCACTTTTAATATGTCTACAATTTGATCACATATACAGTGATTGATGCTTTCATTATTTCTCTTACAGATTACAAAGCTGAAAATTGACCACAACCCCTTCGCCAAAGGCTTTAGAGATGAGGGTACAAACTCTAAAAGGTGAGGTTGCCTTTATTTTCTACTGAGATAAATTCATATTTTTTGTGAATGTGAAAAGTTTATTAAAATAATTATTATTTAATGTCTTAAGATTGTGTAGTGGCATAAATCTAACTCGTAATTCTTAAAAATCTTACTCTTGTAATTTTATAGACGAGCAAATAGAAGTCTGGCTGATCCTGAGAGGGTTGCAAAGAAGGTGAACATCTCAAAAGACTCTGATCACGGAAGTCCACAAGGTAAACTTTCTTCTTACATTTTTTAACAATGTGTTTTATGTCTATACGAGCAAGTGTAAAGAGTTAAATTATCCGAAGCAATGAGTATGAAATATAAGATGGTTTTACTCACAGATTTTCATTTTCAAGGCATTCTTTGTATTTATGATTTCCTAAAACTCTTGTTTTTCACCACAGATGTGGATGATGAACATGTTGTTCGTAAGGAGATGGAGGTGAAGGTTGAGCCGTACTCTCCGTGGGGTGCTGCGTGTGACAGGGACGGTCACGGCCTCCGTGCAGATTCTCCTCTGGGCACAGATCCTCGAGACATGTACAGTGCAGAACAGCTCGTACCCGGACAAAACACATACCAGCCTAACAGGTACTTACCCAACTTAAACAATATTTGAAATGCTTTATGTCACTATCCCAATACATTTTAGATACTATTATTTATATATGTAATGTATCAAATATTTATACTCGATATTCTCGAGTCTTTCCATCAATATATAGTTTGTCATAATTTGATTACAATTCACATATTAAAGTGAATAGTGAAATAACCTGAAGCATCTCTTTCCCCAGATTTCATGAATATGGCAAGTCTCCTTCGCCTTCCTCCAGCGTGGGCAGCGCCAGTGGATGCGGAAGCGGCGGCCGTTCCAGCTTCGAGTCTCGTGTGCCGGATGTCGCCACCGTCCCCGATCATGACACTTCCAGCAAGCCATCTGCCCCTGAATTCAGCCTCCCCGCTTGCCCGCCTCATCCTTCCGCTGGGCACCAGGAGTACACGGGAGTACTGAACATGGCCATAGCACAGGCCAAGCCAGGTATGCTGGGCCATCATCCTCTCTACACACCCTACAGTACCGAACAGTCTCTGGGACAGTGGAGCGGAGCGGCGTCCAGCCAGTACCCACCTCCGCCACCACCACCACATCATCACCTACCCACTGACTACAGCACCCAGGCTGTCCATCACAGCTATCACCATGGCAACATGGGTGAATGGAGCCAATACCCACTCTTCTCTTACTCCTGCTGGTGAGCGGATCAGAAACTGCAGAATGAGAAACTGAGGAACTTGATCATTTCTGATGTCTGCATGGTCACGTCCGGTTGTTCACGCCCTGACCTGAATGATGGCACATGTCGCCCGGTGCCAGCGACTTCATTAGACCAGTGAGTGAATGTAATCTGAAGGTGGCACTAACCAGAATGAGTCAACTAAATAGATTTCAATATATGCTAAATGCAAAAGAAAATAAGGAACTTGCTTTGGTAAACCAAGGACAAATCAAAAAAGCCATTTGAGAACTTTAATTCCTTCCACTTTCTGAAACAATGTGCTTGTCATTTGTGCTGTGGAATGTAGATTTCAATGTTGTACATTTTGACTTGCTGTTCATCGAGGAACCAGAATGGTCTGTTTTTTCTTGCTTTGTCGATAAAAATGTCTATTTATTTTGTGTTTGGCTTTGCTGCTACTTAATTTTATTTTTGTTAAAAGAGAAATGTGTAGTGTACAAGCTGTTTGGAAATGTCTGAAATTCAGAAGTCTCAGTAAATGTTTTCAAAGTCATGATGGTGTCTTTATTATTTATCAAATAGTAACCGAATGCATATAGAAACAGTTATTAGGTTGACTTGTAAAACAGACTAAAAAAGCTACAAGCACTTTGTCTGTCTGTGTTACATCTTAATTCACTAAGTGTCATTTGGCCTAATTGCTTTAGTAAATTGGGTGCAGTGCTATTCATTTATTGGATTTATGTAGAATTAAAGTTTAGCCACCAAACCAAATATTATTGCATGACATACCAACAATAATATTATTGAATGAATCTATGTTATTTGCCTGTATCTATGTTCAAATTTAAAAAAACATTCAATCTTTTAATTTAAAGACCATTCATTGAAACGTGAATGAAATGAAACATCCAGCATCCATACGTTTCACTACATTTGTTCATTTGCACCAATTATTGTTTTTTATCTATTCATTTTCCATGCAACTTTGCCAACATTTGTTTGTGTTTCACTTTTTTTCTTCTTTGTTGACTCTAATTGGAGCTCCACCCATCTCTGTCTGCATACACACACACTATTTGATGTCGCATCCTTCAGACACTTAAGGTAATACCTTACATAACAAAGCATGTCATGGGCCACTCTGTGCTCATGAAAGGGTCTTAAGAGGCGTGAAAATCGAGGGGGGTGACAGGCTCTTTTCAGCACTCAAATGCAGACGGTCGCTGATTGCAGCCCCGTCACGGATGTCAGGCGCTAATGACCGTCGTAAAGGGGGGAGGGAGGAGCATTTGTGTGTGTGTCCCGGGTGGGAGAATTAGCCAAACTCAATACATTATAGAGCTCTTTAGTGACTTTTAGAGAACTTTAGCAGGCATTTGGTACTCATGTACAGTCAAGCTGTAACAATCACGTTTGCAATATATGTAAAAGAAAACCTCGGGCTGGTATGAATAATGCTTCATTAATATGAAAGTTATGCCAATAATTTGTATGAGAGAAATTATATGAAGTAAAACATCACAAAACCAAACATCAGTCAAAACTCAAAATGTAATATGTATTTTACATACGCATGAGTCACATATTCAAGAAAATGGAAACATGACAAAATATTTTCAAGAGGTCACATACTGTTCTTTCTAGGATTTCTGAGAATTAAAATGCACAAACCAGAAGCAATAATACCCAACAAATAGAGAAGAGATGACTTTTCAAAGAACAACAAATAGTTACTTATTTAAATTTTCATGTGTTTATTAATGAGGAATATGAACTGTGTATGTGACAATTCTGATGATGATCATGCTTTAAACATAATAAATGCTTTAAAAACGTTTAGAGAGACCTCACATGGGTAATTAAACCACCAAATATTGACATCTGAGCATTCAGTACAGTGAAAACCTTTGATAAAAAGTTAAAGTTGCCATTTTTGCCTGTAACCCCTTTCTCAAGATGGTGACTGGAACTTGTTTTGCATATAAACTTGCATGTTATGTGCTGGACAAAATAACCCAGCATGATGTTCCCAATTTGATTGTTGTGAAAGTAAAGGAAATCAATCGACCAGATGCTGAAAGCCTTTTTATGTCTGTAAATGAAGTGCTCAAGAGAGAGAGAATATAAACGCTCATGGTGTAAAACCCTCCACACCATTTAACACTAAACTGAAAGAACTCCTCCGGGAAACGTTTAAAAGACACGTTTGTTAATGCAACAGACTTCTGTGTCACTAATTCATCAATTGTGACATTCACAGAGCAACATTTCAACATGTTAACAGTTCTTTCTGCTGTAGGGCAGCAGTCATGTTGTGTAATGTCTAAAATAATCCATAAAGTTACAATACAGTCCATTTTCTTTATTGTCAATATGATCATTAATGAACATTGCAAACAGGTCAGAATACAGGTTTCCAAAGTATTAGATGAAATACAATTACATTTAGCAATAATAATCAGAAAATCTCAATATATAGTTACCCTTGAATTAAGGATAGATATATCAATAGCTATTTCAAATATAACAGATGTTATATATCATAAGCAAATATTCTGTAAATTGTTTAATAAAAATATGACAATTATATATTTGTAAATGTAACATGATGATTTGATAAAGACACTGTGCTTAAAGCCCATTTCAGTGCATAATATCTCCTTGAATTATTTACAGAACACAAATGCTTTTAAAAAACTTGTCAGAGGGACTTTCATTATAATAACAATTCACTTTCATTCGAACTAATTTCTCTTTGGAGCAATCTAACAGTCATTAAGCATTCATGAGAATCCAGTGAGTATCCATTTAATAACATCTTCCAACATTTTATTTATTAAAAATAACATTATTACACATACACATACTAAAACATATTCATTAAATAAAGTAAAATAAAGGCACAGTCATTTTAAAGAAAATCAAATGAACTCTTTTCTTAAAGTGCATATACAGTATCAATGTCTCATACAGTAGCACAGAGGTCATTGACGGTGTGATTTTTGGATGAAGGACAGAAACAAAATCATTAAGTTGGCACAACAAACTAAAATAATCAAATAATGTCTAGGTCATATTTCTGAAAATTATATTTTGCCTTAATAAAATGGCACCCATTTTAAGAAACAATAATTACATTCATGAAAAACAATTTTGGGGTGAAATATGAACTGGACATTACAGTCAGTAAAACAACATGAGGTGAGGGAGAATAATCTGGGGTTAAATATTTCAGTACTAGAGACAAGCACAACAAGGACATCTTTGAAAATCTGACTAAGGCGTTCATATAAGTTCCAACCAACTTCTCTTATTTTTTACACACTCTTTAGTCTTCGCTGGAGTTGTCTGAGTCGTCCCAATCTACCTCTTCCCATGATGCCTTGGCTCTTTGTTCCCAGCTCCGTGCCTGAGCCATGGTTGCCCGTGGCAAAAGCACGACACACGCCGAAAGGCCGGACACGCGGTCCTCCAGTGATGTTCCGTTCTCCCATCGGTCTTCCTCTGCGATATAAATGTGAACGTACTTCATGCGACTGCCCTTATCGTGTGACCTTCCACCCAAGATGTAGATGCCTCCATTGAGAACAGCCACACCAGGCTCTCCGTGTCCAGCCGGTAAAGGGCTCACCACAGACCAGACATCCGCTATTGGGTTATAACACGCCACCTGAAGAGCGACACATGATATGATCACAGCTCTGTTCCAAAACCTAGTAAGCTGTCTTTCAATGTACATGTGCCCAGAAAATGGACAATTCTGAAAACAGCACTTTACCTGACTATGAAAAATCATTCTTTAAAAATAAAAAATGCTTTAAAAACTTTGCGAGAGACCTCACACGAGTATTTAAACCAGCAAATATTGATATCTGAGCTATCAGTATGATGAAAACCTTTAGTAAACATGAACCTTTTAGGTTAACATTTGCATTGTCAATAAGCATCTTGTGATTGGTCAACACAGTATTCACCGTCATTAACAATAACACGGTTTTACACCAATGAACATTCACAATATTATATATTTACGATATTTTAAATGATCATAATAAACTGTATTACTGAATACCAACACAGGTCATAAAAAAGTGTAAAATAAATACATTTTAGTTAGCCTTGCCTATTGACTTGGCTACGCTGAACAGGATATAAAAGTGTTTATCATTAAATTATAAGTGTTTTTTTTTATTGAGTTTGTTGCTTTCAAAAAGAGCACATGTGGCCAAAACAGCATCAAAGAGGTCACTACAATTATGTTCCCTACCATACTGTTTTAAACAGTTAAAATGTTTAAAGGTTATATAACTGGTAGCAAAACTGTGTCAGTACCTTGAGGACGTCTCTTCGGTATCCACAGCCATCGTTGCTTCCTCCAATGACATAAGCACGGCCGTTCAGTGCTGCCATACCGTGCCAGGCTCGCTCCACAGGGCCCTCGGCACACATGCTCCAGTGATTACCGCTGGGATCGTAACAGTAGGTCTCCTTTAGATAAGCCATTCCCCGTCGACCACACGCGATGTAGATCTTTCCATCAATCACTGCTCCCGCATGGGCGTATACCTGGAGACAGTGGCAGGTTTTATAGTGTCTAGTATCTAAACTATCATGACATAATTATATATAATTATTCATTATATAAATATTTGACAATTGTTCATAACAATAAACAAAAAATAAAAATGTTTTTTTAAATACGTAAAATAAAAAATAAGCTGTTAGAAATAGAGAAGCAAACTTCAGCCTTAAACAGACCTTAATCAAATGCTAATGTAACCTGTTAACTATTATTCAATGCCTTCTGTGGTTTTGAAACGGATCACCTCTCGTTTCAGTGACGCCACGTATTCCCAGGTGTTGGTTTGTGGGTCGTATCGCTCCACACACTCCAGTTCATTGGTGTAGTCGCGTCCTCCTATGGCGTAGATATATTTACCGGCCACACAGACGCAATGATCCGCGTGCTGCTGCTGTAAAGATTCAATAGAGCACCAGCTGTTGTGTCGAGGGTCATACCTGTAAAAAAAAACCCCAGAATAAACACCAGCACGGTCTGAACGACAGCGGATTTGTGTAATAGGAAATACTGCTGAGTGAAAGTTATTCTTTGGTTTGTGCAGTTTTTATATTCTATCACATTTTTTATTTTTTATTCTTAAAATCTTAGCTGTGCTAAGATTTTAATTGATAACTAAATCTTTTTATTTTTTGAATGTATAAAAAATCCTATCAAGGCAGGTGGCACAAAATAATGATAAAAACTGTTAAAGAATATGACTTTTGTTCAGTCAACAGTTCTGCAAAACTATAAAGTCGGAGGCCATTGCCAAGACTAAAACTTAAAAGAGTATGCGAAATAAAATGAAATAATCTCACACTACATTCTTATTGAGAAATTTTTGGAACTAATATTTGAAACGGTGCTACACAAACACAATATAATATAAGAATAATTTACACATATAACTTTTTTTAACAAATTATTACAGCATTTTTGGGGTGAAAAGCCACAGTTATATGAATATCCATGAGAACTGTTTGAACAATTCACTGGAAGTAGAAAAACAAGAGTTTTATTCTTACTACATAATACATATTAGCACTAAATAAATCCATACTTCTAATTCATAGTTTTGCAGACCTTATATTTTAAAATGTGTGAATCAGTAATATAGGTTTCTGTTTGAATATATATATATAAACATAGGAGATAAACATAAATTCAATAATGCAATGATCACTGGTTATTGGATTATATAGGATTATTGGATTATACCATCCTCTAAATCTACTAATCCACAAAGATAAATGTTATAAAAAATAATTAATTATCATTGGAATGCTTAAAGTACAAAAAGATAAATGTGCTTTAATTAAAATGAAAATAAATAACTAATAAAAATAAAAATTGCAATCTTACTTTACAAACTGTCTGACATGGACAATGTTTAATGGCTATTTAACCTTAAGAAATCAGACAAATTTACTCATAAATGTGACTAGAGAAATTACAAACGTTTGTGTACTGGATAATTTTGCAGAAAATTTATTCTAAAATATTACAATATTCATATAATACATATAAATCTTAAAGTGGGATGCTTTTATCCTGGTTGACCTACAATGCATTAAAGCCTACATTTTTAGTTTGTGTGTTCTCTGGAAATTTAACCCACAACCTTTACGTTGCTAATGCAATGCTTTACCAGTTGTGATACTAATTTTACTATTTAAAAAAGAAAATGGTATAAAATAATATAATAAACATAACAAACCTTTATAAAATACACAGTATGGTAGCAGAGAAAAAAGTAGGTTTTGTAATTTGATAAAATGAGAATCCTAATACTTCTGCAAAACACTATTTACAACTGGAAAGAACTTCTATGATAATGTAAAACAAAGCAGAAATAACCCTAAATACAAGCATTGTGTATAAAACAACGGTTCTAAATGCAAAAACATCATCATCTACTAAACATTCATATTGATGTCACTTACCGCCAACATCGAGCCTCAGCACGAAAGCTGCTGGTGTTCTTGTCTCCCCCGATTAAGTAGACAAAGTTATTAAGCACCGCGATGCCCATGTTAGACATGCGAGGAGCTCGGTCTGCAGCCAAACTACGCCACTCATCCCAGGAGGGGTCAAACACCTGAAAGCGTTCTTCATTGTCTGCAAGTGCGCTAGATGAAAACATGCCACCAAATCCCAGAATGCACTGGGAGCCGCAGCGTGGCTGAGTTAGTGGGCTTTGCATTATCGGTTGCCAAAGCTCTTGACCGTGATAACGCAGAGCGGCGGCCACAGAGTCCCGCAGCGGGCACTGCTTTAACCGACTGTGCAGACGCTGCAGAACGTGCTTCTCCATCAGACAGAAACGCACAGCTTCCAACATCCGTAAAGGATCCTGAAAGACACACATGATCAGAAATGGTAAACACATCCCCTTGAGGAATACAGAAGATGTTTAGTATTGGAGGTTGACCAAAGAATATGCTAATTTTATAAGTAATTAAATTTTTAAATTGATCAGTAATTCATTTGAGCACTGTTTTACATGAAAATGTTCATTCATGTGACAGACACAAAACTATAGTTTTTCATAAATTAGTTTTCAGTATCTGCAAAGTCCATAAAAATGGCTTTTTGTTTGCCCTATAAAAACTCCTGGGCGTAATTGGGACCTTGTCTGTAAAATCCAGGCTAAAGTCTTAAAATCTAATTATGAGATTAGAAGCATCAGAGTACTAGTCATCCATAAATATGATGAAAATATGTAAAGTGTGTTTATTGCTGTGTTTATTGACAAAAGATGCAATTTTTCATTTATAATCCTAAAATTAATAATTTTACTGACAATTATCTTGCACAAAAATACTGGAAACAAGATTCCTAAACACTGATTTCAATCTCTGACCTATTGTCAATATTATATAAAGATATATTAGATGTATTTGAAATATAAAGGTTATATATTACATTAATAAAGGTTATATTTTCACAGAATGTTCTTTACATTATGTAAGGCAATTTTATGCAGATTTTGAAGTAATTTTATCACATAAATTACTTTAGCTAGGTTTTAACAGACATGGTCACATTTAAAATGATATTTCCATATATTCCTCAACATTAAATAATATACATACATATTATATAATATTATTTAGACAGAATATATGATAAAAAAATATTTAGATAATATTTTGTAGTCTAAACCCCATGTTCTGTAAACTTTTTTAAGCATTTTTATTATCTTCTGTGAAAGCTGCATCTCACCTGCAGGGCCACCTGATCCTTCTCCACCTCTTCAGGGGTGTAGTGGTAATGTAGAGCCGCTTCAAACACCTCGTTCTCGGAGTTCACCTCCAGCTCATTGCTGGACAGAACGCTCAGCACTTTCTCTGCGGGGAGCTTTCGATACACGGGTGTACGTGAAAAGGTCTGGATGTTCTTAAGCAGATACGAGCGAATTTTTTCCCCAAGCTGATCCAGACCATAGATGTCCGCTAGCTTTTCCACCTCCAGGATGTTGTCGTCATCCAACCAGGAGAACAGGAAGTCACAGCAGAAGCCGATCACATCTTTAACCTGGTTATTGTATCCGAGGGGCAGAAGAAATATCATAGTATCTAAATGATAGGATTTATGCATATTATTGTGTTATTGTAATAGTCTGACCTGCAGTAGAGTAGCTGCACACAACACCTCCTGCACTGTATCAAGGTCCAGCTCCAGCTCTGAGGTGTAAATAAAGTCCAGCAGTTTAGTCATTGCTGTGTGTGTGACTCCATGAACAGGGATCTCCGTTTCCTGCATCTCCCGCAAACCTCCAGCAAACATACCCCTTAATATGCAAACGGGTAATTCCAGCATTATGGACGTGACATTTTTTTTTAATCAAAACTTAAAATATAAATTCCCACAGAATGTATTTATTACCATTATAAATCATGCTTTTAACATAAAAGTGACCTCACATTGGTATTTAAACTAGGGCTGTCAAACGATTAATCATGATTAATCGCAACCAGAATAAAAGTTTGTGTTTACATAATACATGTCTGTGTACTGTGTATAAATGTTGTGTTTATAAAGACAAAAAAAAAGAGAAAATATTAGGGAAAATATTTTTTTATATTTACTAATAATCAAAACTAAATATTAACAATTTTTTTTCTTAAATATATACATTATAAATACAAAATAAATATGTAAAGTACACAGACATATATCATACACACACAAACTTTTATTCTGAATGCGATTAATCGCTATTAATCGTTTGACAGCCCTAAATTTTAAACCACCGAATACTGCCATCTGAGCTTTTTAATGACCCTAAACTTTTGAAATGTATACAGTGTTAGAAAAAAAGTTATTTATCAGCAATCCTACTGCCGACTGCTTGACTGCAGATGCTCATACCTGAAATAATCACATGATGCTGCCAGAAGGATACGGTGAGCTTGGATGGGCTTTTCTTCTACCATGAGCACAACATCAAACAGAATCCCTCCTTGTCGCAGCATGAGGAGCCCATCCAGGAGTCCCTGTGAATGGGCAGGACTGTGGTATTTCTGCTTGGCACAGGGCTGAGCGGAGCGAACGGCTCCTCGTGCTCCGCCTGTGCTGGACATCGAATCCTCTGCCATCATGACATGAAATGTAAACAGACAGTAGATCTGCTCACATTGTTGTGTGCGGCTCCACACTGCTACTTACTGAGATGCTGAAACAGAAAAGAAGAGAAACTGGTAAGTGGTAAAAAATACATAAACCTGACTGACAGCTTTTCTCATGCTGTGTATTAATTACTCTATTGACACAGTCGTTAATAGTTAAATAGATCAACATACAAGTAGTTCTGATGTCAATATTTGGTGGTTTGAATAACCATGTGAGGTCTCTCACAAAGTTTTTAAAGCATTTTTCAAACTCGGGACAAGTGCTGTTTTTAGAGTTGTCACATCCACAGATTTGTCCATATTCCTCATAAATAAGCTCATGAAAATTTTAATAAAACAACTATTTGATGTTCTTTGAAGAGTCATCTCTTCTCCATTTGTTGGGTATTATTGCTTCTGGTTTGTGCATTTTAATACACAGAAATTCTACAAAGTATGTTGCCTCTCAAAAACATGTTCTTTTGTCACATTAATAAATAATATTAAAAAAGAAAATATAAAGAAAAGAAAATGGCAAGAATAATAAAAAAATATGAAAGTAAAACTTGCAAAGGGCAATGTTAGCTCAAAAGAGAAAGTGAAAATATATTAACATAATGCTCAAAGATTTTATGCTACAATTATTAATGATACAGAAATTGTCTTAATAATAATTAATACTAATACACATGAATAATAATAAGACCCCCTTATATTACTTCATTGCAAAATAATGTAATGACACTGTGCAGCTTTATATGTAAGTTAGACATGTAAAAAGTGTTGATGTGTTAATCTCCACAAACTCATCACTTACCCTAAATAAAAACAAAAAGTGTATTATATTCATATCACAGCAGCCGTGTGTGATCGAGTTTGTGTGTGTTTTTGGCAGCAGTCATGACATTTCAGCACAACACACGCGCAGGCGAAAGTCTTACCGGAAATAAGAGCGTGATGTAAAGCAGTCAGTTACTGTGGATGACAGCTGTCACTCAGCTGATGATGATGATGACGATTATGATGAAGATGCTTCAGTCTGTTTGTATCTGTTGGCCCAGCCGAGGTGACCAGTGACGTCACTGCAGCCGCACGTCCGCGCTTCCGGTGTTAAGAGCAAAACAAATGACGTCGGCGCCAGTTTCAAATGAAAAGCACATGTGCGCATTCGTTTTACTTTAAGTTATTATTATTATTTGTCCGTATGTATTTATCTTTGTATGTGAAACTTTACAAGATGTGATCGTTTTTATAAGCTTTATTCCTGTAGAAGTTTGTTTGTTCTGTCTTTCATGTATCTGTTTAATGTTTGCATATTAAAAAAAATAAAACATTTAAAAATAAAACATCGTTTTCTGTAAATTCAAAACGTAAGTATTAACTAGCTGCATACTCCAACACTTTAAAATAATGAAAAACTGTACATCAAAGGTTGATATAAGTCTGAATAAACCTGAATAAAAATAAAAACACAATGCAATTGAATAATTATATGGAAAAAGCTGAGAATCTAATAATATACTACATTAATAATATAATAATACTAACGCATTGTCATTAGTGCAGAGCAAGAAATGCAGAGCATACTAAAGTTTACAAATGTAATATGATTAAATAAAATAGTACATTGCTTTTCTTTAAAACATTATTTTCTCATAATGACAGAAATGTGGTTTGATATTTTAAATTGATGTTAAATTGAAAAATCAGTGATTGCTTATATAATGCTGCGTCCCAGCCACCTCGGAATTAGGATATTTCTAACCCATTCAACCTATTTTTTTTACTAAATACGTTTAATGTTGTAATAGCCATACAATAACCCATGCGTTTTAAGAAAATCGCAAAAATATAAGCTCTGTGATTTACAAAAGGTTATGACACTTACACGTTTTGTCTAGCAAGATAATCTTTACAAGATAACACAACATTCATACATTTTAAAGCCTAAATACAATCATCAGATAAAAACTGTGTGCTATAAACGGACTTCAACGTCACCACAACCAAACTTTCTCAAACTTGCTTGAGCTTTATTTGTGCTGTTGGCATTTAATTCCTCAAGTCCGCGTGTTCGTTTATTCAGGAAGGAGGACTCAAAAAATATCTTTAAAAGGATTTATTTTAACAATCAAAAGTATATTGAAGAATATCACACTTGAAGAAAATATGCAGAGCTCTGGGTTCAATTCTGTCCCTAATTATATAATCCTAAGAGTCCACCAATCGAGCAATACGACCGAATGAACCCCGTCTATCCCTCAAAACCCAATTTTTATGGTCTCCTCTCCTCAAGGTAAGCAGGTGGCACCTCTCCACCCTTCCGGTAGGCATCTTCTCATATTTGGTCACTGTTATCTTCTGCTTAGTCTGCAAAGATAGATCTTGGTCTGCACAAATTCAGGGTTAAGACACATACTTGGAGTGCTTAGGGCACTTTGACCTAAGATAGCTCATTTCATATATGGTTATAACGGTCCTTCTCTCTCCTTGGTAAATTTCCACTGGCAAGCATTTCATACAAGCACACAAGACTATGAATATATAAGAGCGAATAGTGATTAATATTGTTTTACTGATTAATGTTATTATAATGATTAATATCAACACCAGAATTATATGAAAGTAAATAATGGTTATTAAAGACACAAGAATATATCAGAGTAAATAATGATTAATGTTGAACTCTGTAAAAGAAAGTTAAAACATGATGAATACAATTTCCCTTTAGTGCCCTAAATAAACTTTTAAGATTATGTTTATTGTATTATGTTTGATGTTGTACTGTATTTGCACACCATTTGCCAATTCGACAAAAACCACCTCTTAACTTCAGTCCCTTTTAGCAACGTATTAGCAACCGCCGTTGCTAATGTACTTTAATGTTACTCAATCCATTTTTTTTATTTCTCTCTCTCTGGCAAAATTTGTGTTTGGAAAGAAATGTATAATACTGTTCATATGGCATTGAAATAAATACATTTTGAAAAGAAAGTAAAAGTTAAAAAAAAGTTACTCAATCCACACGCTATTTCCGGGTTTGAGGTGGGAAATATCCGACATGTTTTGTGTAATCGTAATTGTGTTTCTTTCTATTTTAGCCAGCAGAGGGAGCTATGATTCTCTTTTTGTAAATGCATCTGAGTTAGGTCATGCCTTGCTGTTAGATGTTAGGATGATAAACAAATATATAATTTTTATACAATTTTCCGTTTTTCTTTTTTTGACATGTTTGTTTAGTCTACAGTTCAATACTACAATAACAAACAGTCTACAATAACAAAACAATATTAATACAGAATAAATGTATATATATATATATATATATCTGCTTTCTTTAAATAATATTTGTCATGTTTTACCAGCGGTTTGCTTGTCTCATAACTACTGAAGCATGTTGCTCATATCAGCCAATCCGTTGGCCGAGTCAGTTATAAACCATGACATATGTCCAGTTGTAATGATAAGTCTAAAATCAATATGGATCAAACAGAGGAACAAAGCCAATATATGTGGCCATAACATCCATCCTTTGGATAACATCCAATACAAGCACAGAACACAAACAACAGCTCTTTATTTCATTTGTGCACATTGGCTGTCACCAACATTTTTCTTGCACACGTATACATGTTGAAGCTTACAGCAGCAGTACCTCTGTTTCCACATCTTGTTTGCAGTCTCAAGAGATCTTTGTGCTAGAATCACACATCTGAAGAATTCCTCATCTGAATAAACAGCTCTCTGAAAACTGGCTTGTGTTCCAGTTTTAAAGACACCCTGTTCTAACTCGTCGTAAAATATTCAGAGCTTTCACACCAGTGTCACATACTCCACGATGTCTTGCATGTAAACCACAATAATTAACAAAACTGCTCATTATCTTTAAACGTCCCCACTTTCAGAAAAGGCTTATCTGCTTTTCCTGATCCTCCTCTAGAATCGGCGAGGTGTTTACAGACACACACGGATTAGTAACTCAAGCATGTAACTATTGTTTTCATTACGAATGACAGCAGATAATTGCAAACCACCTGCAACCTGCGACCATTTCATGCATCTCTATCTGTCAAATTACCCTTTTGAAATGAAAACGATGTCAGTGTATCGCACAAGGGAAGGTGTACGTTCGGTAATGAGTTTTTACAAAGATTAGCCAGCTATTCTGTTCTCTGTTAATGACCTGGCAGTTCATTGAATTAGCTTTGTCCATGGAGACAGGACAACGAGGATCATATAAACAGATGATGATACATCCTCCGAACTGGTATCGTGAGACTCCGTGTCGCTTCGGTTTAATATGCGAAAGAGCTTTCGTGCTAATTATTCATAGCTAATCGTGGCAGTGAATGATTTGAATATGTAAAACTTGTTTTGTTGGTGCTCCTGGCCCTCATAGCACCTCTTCAATCAAAACTCATCAACTTGGTTGTTATGCATATGGCTGCCAAACAAAAGTTGTGTTTATCACAAATTAACCTTTTGGGCACTTTTTGACTTGGGATAAAAACGAAGCATTGAAATGAATTTACCCATGAGGACTGTTTAGATGTTTCTTTTATAGCTCAGGAGAATTAATGGACCGTTCCTAACATTTCTTAGCCAATGTCGAGTTATATAATTCAGAGCCTGGTTTGATTCTATTGTTGAGATGTCTTCTGGGACTCTAGAGGACGCAGATGTCAAATTACACTTTCAAGAAGAAACAATTAGCTCTTATTAATGGTGTTTCTTTTAATGGAGTATTCTTAGACGGTTTGCTATAAAAAAAGACCAGTTTTGGCAGGTTTTATATGCTGCTCCATGCTGATTTGTGCTGCTGGTCCAAATACCGGACCTGTCACTGGTTTAGTCAGAACTGATTTAAAAAATCTTTTAATCAGAAGATGTTTATTTCTATGTCTGTAGACTAAAATGTATTTGTGCCAACATATACATTTTTTTTAATTATTATTTTTTTGATATTATTTTGATATTTGATATAGCTGTTTTTAAAGCTTTCCAGGTTGAGACCTCAAGAAGGATGATAAATTCCCAGAAGTATGATTTTACAAATTCTAGACAAGTGTGACTACTTTTGAAGATACTAAAATATAACATAGTGTTCATTTAGAATAGTAGTAAACTCATCAAAACCATTAAAATAACACAACTGTAACTATGGGAATTATATGGATGCTTTTAATTATTATTATTATTATTATTATTATTATAATTCCAGTTATTTTATGGTTTTGATGAGTTTACTACTATTCTAAAATGTGGAAACCTTTGACTAAAAGTGTACATAACATGAATCCGCACTGTCTTTTGCATGTGTTTTAATTTGTGCATGACTGGTTCATGTCACAGAGATTATTGAATTAGCTGTAGCTCAGTACATGGACAGAACCTTTGTCTTCATGTTTCTTTGTCGTTTACACACACGCTTCTGTGCAGTGAGACTCGCGTTAAGGGGAACATCTTGTCTCTTTTGGTTAGTGTCTCATGACCTCTTGGCAAGCGCAGTGAAGCAGATAAATGTGTTACGTCATTGTCTGGCGTAGGGCAAGATGTGCACGAGATGGAAGTGACAGTCAAGGGTCCCAACATACCCAGATGTATTTCCCCAGGCCTTGAGCGAGACACAGACAACAGTAGCATAAAACTTTATATTTAAATCTTCAAATTAGTAGTTGGTATTAATCTATGATTTTTTCTTAGACTTAGAGGACTTGAGATTTTATTTTAAGAGCGGTGAAACTGTGATGATATCATTACATTTCTTGTTAACATCCTCAATGTGATTGAATGTAAAACTTCTTGGTGTTAACAAAATTAACAAAACCCCACTTAAGATCAGAGAAACAATAAGATCAATAAGAAGATTTTATGTTATAACATGTGATATAATTAAGGAATATCACAAGAGCAAGAACATGAACATGGGCATGATTGCACAAAACATTAAACTGAATCGATAAATATTGAAAATAATTAGTTTTAATTAGTTTATTTGTTAGTATTTGTAAAACCAAAGGAAACTTCCTTCACAGAAATTCACCTCAATGAATCGCCACGATGACTTTTATTTATTTTTTAATTATGTTTTTTAAGGATTATGGTTATGTAAGTGAGCCCTGCCTTGGTCTTGCTCTTGTCTTGGTCTCAAACCTAAAAGTCTTGGTCTTGTCTTTGTCTCGACACGCTCTTCTGGTCTTGGTCTTGGTTTAGGTGGTCTTGACTACAACACTAGTTTGTCCCATGTGAAAATAGAGGAGACTCATGATATTCCTAGGTTATATTAAAAGATATTACAAAGATATGTGAGCAAAAGTCCACATTTGCTTTCCATTTAATCTTAAAGCTGTATAGAAGAAACAATTGAGATACTGAAATGGTAATACATTTTGCTTTGGCCACAATCAAGGAGATTGCAAATGTCAAATCGGATTGTTCCCTCACTGAGACGTAGCAAGAATATGAGCATCACGGCGGCCGTCTCGAGTGGAATATTCAATTAAAGTGATTGATACTAGATCAATGTCCTCTTGATATACAAATTTTGTTTTGTATGTGCTTTTTTGCCAAGGGCACTGGCCTTCTAAAAGGCACTAAGCACACACGTTATGATGTATATGAGCTTTTACAGACAGTTCGAGGATCCAGTGAATTAGTCACAACGCTTTTAATAGGTTAAATATTTGCAAAACCAGACTGACAAATGTGATGGGTGACTGATTTATTAGAAAAAAAAGATGAAATACGAAGATACCAGGTTTCCACCCGACAGCAGTTTTATTACATCTGTACATGTTTTTTTAAACACTTTTTTTCTCATGTAAATGAGATACTTCTCTTTTGCCAACTGTATTAAGCAATGCGGTTAATTATAATTAACAATACGGTTTACAGCACAATACAATATAAACGTACAATGCATAATATACACAGTAATTGTAGTACATATACACAGACAGCAATACTAACACTGTTAACTTCATTAAAGCACCTTAAATACTTTTGGTGTACGGTGAAAATATGTGAACTGTGATGCAGTCCTGAAAACAAAGTTCTTTGCTTTCACCCACCGTGTGATAAATTTGGCGTCTTTCGCTTGTCGGTTCATTCCTCTGTGGCCTTTGAACAGCCTGACATAGTAATACATCAAACTGTAAGGTGTAATTCGTTTTGATGGTGCCGGTCTATGACAGAGCATTGTTCCGAGATATTGAACAGCTCAGGATTGACTCTTTGATTGGATATATGGAAAGCTCGTTCTTTGCTCAAGAGAGAAGAAACTATTTGACTGGCTATATAGAGACATTAGGTCTCTCAGACTTGTTCTCCAGAGAATCTGGTGTTTTATTGATGTGAAGAATATGAAATATGAACTCAAAATATTGGGGACTTTCTTTGATAATGAGAGCAGTATCATATGGTGCTGTCCAAAACATAATTTAATCCTCCTGGAATGCTCTCAGATGTCGTAATTACAACATGACGAAACTAAACTAAACGAGTAATCACAATTAATCGCATATAGAATAAAAGTTTGTGTTTACATAATATATGTCTGTGTAATGTGTATATAAATTTTGTATTTATAAACAACAAACACATACATATTTAGGAAATATTTAGTTTATTTATTTAGTATTTATTTGAAATATTTATTATTTATTTATATTTACCAATAATCAAAATTATATGTAAATGTTTATAAAGTTTTCCTAAATATACGTATGTATGTGTATGTGTTTATAAATACAAAATTTATATGTACAGTACACGAACATATATTATGTAAACACAAACTTTTATTATGGGTGCGATTAATCACGAATAATCGCTTGGCAGCCCTAGAAAAAACACATTCAATTTTATATTTCTTAGTTTAATTTATTAATTCAGTGAAGCATCACTTATTTAATTTATTGATTCAATGAGCTGTGAGCAATATAGTCCATTTAGGTACAATAAACATATTTGGGACAAACTAATTAAGACAGAGTATGTGAATTGAGATGCATTGTGTGTATATCATTTTCATTCTGCTTTTCATTCTGAGAATAATGGGAAATGTTGCTTGATAGCTCAAGCCTGGCTAAACGAGTAGCGTTTACTATTAAACTTAATCTCTATTCTATCAACAATAGATAAAATGCATACAATTACATTTTACAGTCAGCATCCATCATTACAGTTCAATCACTACTTAAATGATTCTTTGACACTAGACCAAGAAAGTCAAGGTTCAAAGAAAGTCTCCCACTGGTAATTATGACTTCAGAGAATCATTTACATGAACTCAACATGTAAATATGATCATTTTAACTTTATTTCACCATGTGTATCTGGGAGCGGTTGTTATGCAGATGGTGAATTAGCGCACAACTGAGGAGGTTGGTTTCCATGCCAACTAGCTGGTCTTGCAGAAGCTGGTCCACAGCTCAACCCTGGGAGGAACCAGAAAACGTGTTAGATGATTTTTTCTGGTGCATAGCAACTCAAATGCCAAATTTGAACACACTTTTACGCCTTTAAAGGGTGTTTAAACATACTATATTTGAATTTAGAGAAATTAGCATGGATGCACAAATTCGATTTTACTTGGATCATAGTCACAAAACCAACTATATGGTTCATGTGGTTGTGAGTTAATGCACATATTTTAGCTGTTAAATGCTATTAAAGTTAGAAACGTGTATATTATAACTTTAGAGACGGTTCCTAAATTCACAAACGTCCAGTCAACTTAATAACTTAGAAGTCCATTGTGGACAATTATTAGATATACTTGTGATGAGAAAACAATTTCTCGAGATCTTCCAGAAAATTTAGAAAAGTCCAGATCACGAGAAAACAATACAAGAAAAAAATAACAGTGGATGGCCGCTTACGACTTCCGTATTATACAGCATTCACTTGTTCCGACTTTCCTTTTCAGCTGATGTCACCAAATCCTTTTACTTCTAAGGTCTTCCTTACAATCACCTGTCACGTAAAGCCCACTTCTTACAATCTTCTTAAATCCTGATGGATTAAATTAAGCCCAGCCTTTTTTGTTCTTGTGACCCATGTATTGATCTGCTTGAGTCTGGGAAGTGAATTATCCTGCGAACCCTACAGTAGCTCATCTGATCAAACACTTCACTGGACGCTGTAGGTTGTGTTCTCACAGTAAGGCGTCTAATTTAACATGCTGTAACTGCTCAGAAATGTTAGCAGATCAAATTTACTTGTAGGTTGGAGCATTATTGAGTTGGAGCTGTTGCATGGAGGTATTTGGAGGCAGGTTGTGGTTCTTTGAGTGAGGTCAGGAGGAGAGCACCCCTGCGGGCGAGCTTACATCTGCACAGGATTAATCAGGTCTGGATGGTGTCTTGACAGCTAGCTGACCCTGACAAGAGCAATTCTGTCTCTGCCTCTCACCAAGCACCGCTATGTGATCAATTTTCATCCTATAAGGCTACAACAAACACTTGTCAGAGCTTGACGGGATGTTTCTGAGTCACATAACTCTCGTCGACAATAATAAATCCAAGACATTACGCACTTGTTCTCTTGCCCCTCGACCTTGCAGATCAGTCACGAAGAGACAGTTGTACCACCAAAACTGCTGGGATAAATGATGTTTGTCAGCGTTACTGACTGTGAACATTACAGGGCTGGATGCAGTTTCCAGCGTGTCTATGTGTGTGAGGCCGAAAAAAAATATTTGTTATGGTTATTTGAGATTAGATTTGAAATAATACCTAACAGGTCTATCTAATAAAGTGGCGGATTGTACAATAACTATTGGTAAGATAAGGAAGGCTGCCATACATGTACCAAAATGTCCCTGAATAACTATCTGGTTATTTGGTTAATAATATGTTTCTCAACCACAAGGCTTGGTGATGCAAGTCAAACAGGAAAATGATCATTTCATTTCGATCTAAGTTATTGGACTTTGATCAAAGGCAAATCTTTGTAATAATATGCACTAATAAATTACACACAATAAGAGCGACAACAAGTATTAGGTAAATTGGGTCAATTTTCATTTCATGTTGACTTGATGATAAGATGATAAGATGTGAGGTGGAGACCAGCAAACCGACATTAAAAATAAAACATAATATGTGCTGTTAGCTGTTGTAGCAGAGCATGAGATTATGCCTTTGTATTTAAATATTTGGAAAGACGCTCGATCAGATCGTGTATTGCATGGGAACCGATTCTGTTTAATTAATTTGATTTCTATAGCTCTTTCACAATTTGCATTATAGTGAATCAGCAATATAAAAAATAACTTTTAGCACAGAAACATTAGAGACATGAAGGAAAATGTGGAACTAGAAATATAATAAAATAGAAAATAATATAAAATAATAATTATAAAATAATACAAATATTAAAATTAATATGTAACCAATATTATGACTGAATGTTACAAACTGTAAAAGTGATGTGCATTTAGGATTATAGTCCAATCGTTATATTCATTGAGGCAAAACTGTGTTAAACTTGCAACTATGTGCATCCACCTGTCATCTTTATGAAACACAGCCCTCCAGCATTGGCAGTTTCGGCTCTTTCTCTTCATGCAGGTTGTGTCACCTGAGGTCTTGTCGCTCACTCACAATCTCTCTTAGCGAATTTGGACATGAAAATAGGTGGAGTGATTTGTGGTCCTTTCCTAGAAAGGCCAGGGCATTTCAGAAGCTATATTGAGAAAGCCAGAGAAGGTGGAAGGGCAGAAGGTAAATACCAATCATTGTTAATTTGGCTCTGAGCGTCTGTTTTTCAAACTATTAAGAGCCGACCCAGGGCATGTGCAGAGGCATTTCTAAAGGACTCGAGCATTTTTCATTTCCAGGGAGTCGTTCAACATTTGAATTATAGTCTTAAGAATGAAGTTTTGGTGAAGGGATTTGATGAATGGATGATAAAGTACCTCCTTGCCGTTCTTTCTGGTCATTATTCAATAGGTGCACTGTTGTTTACAGTCCGTCTGTGCTTTGTTGTGCCATCCTCTGATGAGCTCTGACCGGTAATTGAGCCGACGGAGACCTCTTTGTAAAACAGAGCTCTAATGGAATGCAAAGGTGACTTGTTTGATGGAACACATTCTGCGAGGTCAGGGGGAAATAGCTTTCCCTCGGCTGAATTACAAGTGGAAGTCTGGGTGAGCTGAACTTCACAAGTTCAAAGCTATTTGGGGAACAAATTGTTTTGAGTTGGGCGTGCTGCTGTTTTTAAAGCAAAATTGTAAAAGTGAACGTAGGCTTGTGTATGTGTAGAAGGGCTGTAGTTCATGTTTTCAGGTGTATACTTAGAAACCTTAACCACGGGAGAGGACTACTTTACAAACCTTAGCTTAACTTCAATGATAAAACTTCATAATGACCAGTTGTAATTTCATATTTCTCATATTTACATATATTAATGTTTGTTTCTGAGTTTGGTATTAGACATGACTACCCAATAAATAAATAAATAAAATAAATATTGATTTCAGTTGAGGCGGTCAAAAACATTTTTTATTAAATATCAGTTACAACTGACCAAACAAGATCAAGATTGAAATTATAAATGTATTTTGGCTTAGTGTTGTAATTGATCATTCCATTTACATTGTGATTTACATAAATCACAAATTCAGATAGTTGTTCCACTAATTAGACAAGTCATTGAGATATATTTCTAAATGATTGCTTTTAACTCTAGGCAGGACGACATGTGGTTTATTGAGATTATGGTGTTTTTTCAAGGATCCATATGGAACATTTTGCCTTTGCCTGCTTAAAAGGTCCACAGTCCAATTTCTAGGTAACAAAGCATATTGATCAATTACACACATACACACTATTAAAGATAATATTAAACACAACACAGAGCTGATAAGAGAACAGCGATGATGCAGGGACACTCATTCGCTCTTATCTGTCTGTTCTGCTCTCATGTCTCAGTTGTTAAGAGACTTTAAGCCCATTTTCAGCTCTTTACATTTAAAGCGACAGTTTGCTCAAAAATGCATGACATTCTAATAAAGGATGTGTGTCAAAAAAGGGGTAATTAAATGTAACAAATCATGTTTTACAAAACTTTGATAAATATACAGAAATCCTACGCATATATATTTGCATTTAGGCACCACAAATAAACCATAACAACAGCACATAAAATTTCTGTGCAAGATTTAATGTTTTCTGAAGCCATTTAATTGTGTAAGAAACAAATGAAAATCTAATTTGTTATTCATTAAATTTTAATATTCGCATTTATTGTTAAAAATAAAGGTGTCATAAATGTTCTTTGTGTTGGAAAAAGGTTCCTTACGCTATAAAGCGGTAAGAAAAAGGTTACTTTGACTAAATGATTCTTTGGGACACCTGGTTCTTTCTTTTTTTCAAAGTGGATGCTGTAATTGAAATGTAATATTCCTCAACAAACATGTTTAAAAGCAAGCATTCGGAACCTTCATGTTGCACTATTATTACTGTCATTACTTACTTCCTCGTTAATGCCAATGTAACAATTTCTTTAGGGCAAAAATCTGCTGATTTAAGAGAAAACCCAGCTGGTATAGTAAGAAAAATAACAATTACCTTTCCTCATTTTTAGTGCCAGTCAAGTTGTTTGCAAAAAATCTCCAATTTATTCCTTTAATATGACCTCTTCCTCTTGTCTGAGCAAGAAACAATAGCCAGGCGATGGGGGATCTTAACAAAGGGTAATTGTACATCATAATTTACTTATTGTCCATAATGAATTGTTGTTTGTTTTAAATGAAAGGATTCGACTCGGACTCTAATAGGCGGTGAATGGTCGATTCCAAATAAAGCCTGGTTTGGCAATCATAAATGCACAATATGATGCAGGACAAACAAGATTACAACAACATTTAACAAACGTGTGCACGCATTACCTAAGTGACTTTGAGCAAAAGCAGAAGGGAAGGATAAAGATCTATATCAGCAGAATAGAAACGGTGGGGGTTGAGGAGAGAGAGCAGATTTAATCCACAGAGAATTCCATTTACTTTTCACTTTCTTAATGTAATTGAATCTTGATAAAGCATTATTCAGGGCTTGGGCCTCTTCCTGCATTTTAAATGCTGTGCTGAGTATGAAGAAATGTCAGTGCTACTTGCCTGTTCAAAAGTCTTTGCCGCAATGCCAATATGTTGTGAATGGTTGCCAGGGAGTTGCTTTGGTGTTGCTAATATGTTCTAAGAGGTTGCTAGGGGGTTACTTACCGAGTCGAAGAAGCCCACACTTAAATCTGTCAGATTTTGGCCCCTGGATGTTGCTCAGATCAATATAATAACCCTCTGGATATATCATTCATGTCTGCACAAACAATTTGGTATAAATTACAATAGTGTTGGGCTTGGTTCAGACATGCTTTGGCAAGTATTCAATAATGCTAGATAATGTTATTCTGATTTCTGATAAGCAGCTAAAAAAATAACACTTTTTCATTATGTGCTATAATCATTATGTGCTTTTGGCTTCTTGTTTTCTCTGGAGATGCAGAAAAACAATCAATCGTGCTTGAATGTTCTATGGCCTTCATTTTCTGTAATAGTTGAATCTTTCAGGGTCATGATGTAATGAGAGAGAATCAAGGGCGATGATCTAAACTCAAGTTCAACTCATCAAGGGAATTCCAGAATGTTCTGTATTCACGAGCACATGAAATAGCAGATTGACCGATGTGAATGAGGTCGACACATTTGACCTCTCTGGTTTTTAAGACAAAAGAATAAAATGCAGCTTTCAAAAGGAAAACATTATATGTCCCTTTCAGCCTATTGTTATCTTTGATAAATCATTAATGCAATTATAATAATTATAAAAGTGTTTGTGGCAGAGGTCACCCATTCACATGTCTAAATTCAGTCACATTAAGAAGCTTTCACCTTTATTTGTATTAAATGAAAAATTCTGTCATTATCCTACCATGTCGCTCCAAACTCTTCTTTTATATATATTGGGAAGAATTTAAGAAGGGTTGGAAATTTTTTACAACACATGTACAAAGCTTTCTGAGTCACAGCCCACAGAAAATAGCTGCAAAATATTAATGCAAGAGAAGACCAACAAATATTATTGACTTATATAATTGTAGTCAAAGTATATGCTTTCTTTCCCTTGAGCTTTTTTCACATTGCTTTGTGTATTAGAATAAAAACATGTTGCCTTATATGCAGTAGTTATAGTCCAAAAAATACAATGAAAGTATAGTTTTACTTGTCATGTAAAATGCCAGCTTAATGCCATTTGTACATACTTAACAAGGTGGCTTTATTTCTTTGCCATAGCTTCCATGTCATTACATTGACCATTAAGTTAGTTTGATACAAGCCACACACTGGTCTTTAGGATATTCAGCTGAATTGAATAAAATTAGACATAATGCTTACTACTTCCTATTCTGTCAAAAATAAAACTTTAGCTTGTGCTGAGTGTCTTGACTGCCAAGGCAAAAGTCCCTTGTTTAAATTGCATTAGACATTCCATTCCATTCAACCTGGTAAAATACCAGCAGTGATGCCAATTATATTAACTCAACACTATGGCAGTCAAAATGACAAACTTACAAAGCAACATATGACATGACAGTGTGCCGCTCAAAAGTAACTATAATTGCAGGTGGATGAATGTTAAGCAATGATAATATCCTGCAATCTCTATTAGTCTAATGAGTTTTCTACATCAACATTCACCCACCATCTGCCGCCCGGGCAAGAGCCAATCAGCAGCAAGGCAACACTGGCACCTTCATCTCTCTGGGCGATGAACTAAATAGATCAGGCAAAACACAGCTCCGAACTTTGTGGTACATTTTTGAAAAACGACAATACAGTGCTTGCTGTGATGATGTTAGTGTATTGTTGATGGTTGCCAAGGTGTTACTGTGTGTTCTGAACCTTTATTAATGTGTTGGTAAATGGTAGCTTGGGTGTTTTGGTTGATTGTTTACTGGTTCAAGTCACTTCAATCCCACATTCATGTCTCTATATGATACTATGAGTCTAGACATGGCTCAGGTTCCTTTTTCAATGCAAATCTGTGGGAGTTTTACACCTGTTTTTTTGTGCAAGTATCACATATCCTTGACAAGGGATACAATTTACACATTCAGGTATCTAGCACAACAATGTTTTTATTCTTAAGGGCCACGTATAGTACGTCCGTCCGCATGACGTCATTTTCAGACCCGGGTATAGAACACTTTCCGTGACGTCTCAGGTTGCGTCCGAAATCGTGTACCGCCATGCTATATAGTAGGCGAAAATCTGTACACAAGGCGAGTAGTATGTCAGAATTCATAGTATTCCAAAAACAGTAGGCAAAAAGTACCCGGATGGTCTACTACTTCCGGCTAGATTTTGAAGTGTTCATTCGATGGAATGAACACGTTATTTTAGAAAATGGCAGAGAAAGCGGAGCGAAAATGGCGAAAGCCATTTTAAGTGCAAGTACCTCAGGAAAAACTTTGGTCTTTTTATTCTGAGGTAAATTTTACTGGTCAAATAGATAAAGATACTTACGTTATTTGGTATTTTATGATGACTGAATTTATAAATTAAAAACGCCGGACGCCGGCAAGGCAGCCCAATTTTTTTGAGACGTCTCGTCTCAAAAATTGGGACGGGAGACTTCTGATGATAACACGGACGCATTCACGCGCCCAAAAAATGTTGGACGGACGACGCAGAGCCTGAGTTCACACTCGAGAGCCTGAGTTCACACTCGTTCATACTGCGCTTGTGTCGACCTCGGCCATCAGCGCCATCCGCGGTTGTGTACAGTATACCTGGAGGCAGTGCGGACGCATGGTAGCGAGATAAGTACAATATTATAATTCTTCCCTTAGCATCCACCATTAATAATGAATGAGATCAAAGAAAATGGCAAACATTAGGCTATATATAAAAAATAAACATGACTAAAAACAAGCAGCAGTTTAGCAGATATGAATCCACGCAGCATAATATTTGTGCATGCTGATTAAATATGATTAAATTTGCTAACAAAGTTTGTGTTTTTAGTTAGAGTTAATGGGCTGCAATGATGATTCTGTGAGTTCTGTGGCTTTTATGAACAGATTCTGAGACTGTAGGATGAAAAAAACGTTTTTTCCCAGGCGGGCTTGTTCGAAGAAAAAATAGATTTGGTGGAAGCTGACGTTGTACAGTCACATTACTGTCTGATTTACAGTTTCCCAGGGCGCAGGGTGAATGATGGGCATCCCGGCATGAATATAGAGATTTGCTTAGTCAGAAACAACACACGCCTCTGTCATTGTGCTACACAAAGCCGAATGTTGTTTACGTATGAAGACTCTCTTGCACATCAACTGTAAATGCATCAATATCATTTCAATATTAGTATTGGTATGGGATTATCTACACTTGGAATTTTCTAATCTGAGCAAAGAATTATATGCATGTCTTTAATTTTTTAAAGAACAGTTTCTCCAAAAATGAATGTAAGTATGTTTTGCATTTATTTGAATATATTGGCCTTTAAACATAAGAGCTAATAAATTTGCCTAAATGCATCACAAATCCTCTGTTATTGTTGTTCCAATTGATCACAATTCCAAACCAAAACTAGCTTGTAACATTTTCTGAGGAGCGAGTGCTGCTTGCTCGTGCACGAGGGTGGTTGCCAGGGCGCCACTATACGGTTACTAAGAAATTCTGCATGTTTTTTGCTCTTCAGAATCTAAAGATAGAAGTTCATTAGCTAGGCTAATAGTTGATCATTATCTCGGTCTTAAAGATATCTTCACTGCTTCATCTCCGTTGTCAGGGAATCACAGTAGAATATAATTGTAGTTGTCCTTTTACTGGACTGAATAGAGTTTCAAAATGGGTTCCTTTCATTCCAACTGTATACCTCTTAACAGTGACACACAACCCCATTATATTAAGTTTCTTAGAAAAGGATAATGTACAGTCAGCTGTTCATTAATGCAAAATAAACTCAAACGGGACTGAAAGTGAAGGTTCATTTTGCAATTATGACATTGCTACCCACCAAATAAATGAATACATTTACATGAAATAACGCTTATTACAGAAATATTGGACTGCTGAATGCCATTATTGACCAATCAGAATACAGAGAGCTGCGTAATAATTACATTTACATTTAATGCAGCTCAGTTCATTGTACTATATATTTAATAATAATAATAATAATACATTTTATTTAAGGCACCTTTCAAATCACTCAAGGTCACCGTACACCAGGAACAATAAATAAAACAACAATAAATAGCAATACCAATGAACCATAAAAAGAAGCAGCAGTTACAAAATGACAACAATAAAATGACAATAGACAAGAAGACAATATTTTTTTTTTTATGTAGTGCAATCTCTGGGATTGAACCCATGATATTGGTGTTGCTAGCGCCATGATCTTATAGGATGATAATCAAACCAGTGAAAATATATGTTTTAAGCCCTAAACAATTTTTTTCAGTTAGTCCCACTTATGTCATGTTGTCTCCTTATTCTTCAATGTATGTCTCATTAAATCGAGAGTTAGTTGCATTCTTTCATATCATTAGCCGAACCTCCTCTCGAGCACAAAGTAACTCCCTAAATTCTGTGTACATCTCAGAAATGTCATGACCTGAAGGCTTTGAAACCGAGAAGCTTGTTCTTATCAGAATGATTTTGCTGCTGGGGAATGGGTCAACAGTCAAACGCTTTAAACTCTGTCTCTACCGAAACAGATGATTCTTTAGCCATCTTTAAGAATTGCATTCGTCAACACCTGACTAATACTGTATTAGGTTAACTGGTGTTGATTGCTTGTGTTTGGCTCATTTGTATGTTTCTTTTTAAATGTAAAGTAGGATTTTTATGTTGGTCAGTTGCAGTAACAAGATGATTTGCAAGCACAAGTCCCACAAAATTTCCCAATTCGGAATGAAATATTCTATTAAATTAAGATGAATTTTTTAGATGACAAATAAAACAGTGTGAGACATGACAATGTGTTAATGTTTGTGTATGTTTTGTGTCCATGTGTGCTTGGACAGGTATAGCTGCAAAAGTGGCAAATGACTTCTTGAGCTTTTCATTTGGGTTGTATTGATCGTGGTTGTGTAAGAAGAAGGCTGGATTAACAGAAAAGCTCTTCTTCTTCTACTGCTGAACACAATGTGACATTCTAATTCCCTGTGCAATGACTTGTACTTGCAGTTGGGAGACTGATTTGACAGAATCACAAATAGTAGAGATCTGTATCACACACGGGAAGCCCCCTTTCTGCCCTAAATTATTCTGCTTTATTTGCTGTTTGCTCAGAGTTTCAAGCAAATTCCCTTTTAAAATTTCCATTTGGGGTCTTAAAAATCCTGTTTGAATATTACGTGAGATGATTTCATATTTGGTTTGAGGTTAAAGCTCGTTCTTAAACTTTGCTGTTTACAATGGCAGCTCAAGTTTATAACTTAAGGAACAAAATGTACTCCCTCCTTAAATCTTTGTTGACTTTGCTGAATGCCATGTTGTTCAGGACTCAAGCCTGAGTCACATGTGTAACACTCTTCCAGTTACATATCTGAAGATCTTTTAGACTAACATGTGTATGTGCATTACATCTGTGATATAAAGAAATTAAGATAAAGAAGTCTAAACCAGGCTGATGTCAATATGGTAAAACTTTTCTGCATTTTCCTGACTGCTAAAATGTGTAAAAAATGTTACTAATATAAGAAAAGAGAAAGAAAGAGAAAGAATAAAACAACATTTTAAAAATTTGTCTGGATTTTTAATTCTCAGGGAATCCATGTACTGGTAAATATATAAGAAATACACCTGAAATCTATTCAAGCACATTAAATCATTAATTGCTAATTATTTGTTTTACATTGACAATACAATCAAAGTCCTTTTCTTCATTCTTGACTCTTTTAAAAATATTATATTTGATTGATTGATTTTTTACGGTAAATATCATTGGGATCCTACCAGTAGCTGACTAGGATGGAATAAAAAAATGCCAAATTTAAAAGAATAAATTAATGAAAACAAAAATAAAAGCCCAATTAGTTATTTAAATTTGGCAGAATATTTATGCTAATGTATGCAAGCCAAAAATCGTGCCAAACACATACACAACTATTCAAAAATGTTCATGTGCTTCAGCAATTCTTTTTATAACCATAATGTTATAGTCATGTTGAGCTGAAGAATTCTTGAAAACAGAAAATATACCATAACACCTCTCAGACAGGAACCGTCTCTTAACAAGACTGTCTCACACACACACACACACACACACACAATGAAACACATTCTCACGCTATCTCACTCTTATTCCACTCCGTTTGATTATGTGCAGAAGAAATTAAAGCTTGTAATTATGGCTCTATGATGAAATAACTCCTCTTCAAAAATCCCAATACAACTCTCATATTAAGTTTGGAAATGACACTGGTAGAAATGGATAATTACGCATAACTCATTTTCAAAAAGCCTGTGATAATTTCAACTTCTCTTTATTACTTCCGAGTATTGTTCCCCTGTGGTAATGGCAACAAAAACTAGAAGATGGGAACATTTCTGGAAGATAAAACTGCTGCTGTGATGGAGACAGCTGGCACGGTGGGTGTTGCTTGGTGGCTGCCTGGGTGTTTTAATCTTACTGACAAAAATTCAAAAGAGTATCAGCTTCCTTCCTCAATAGATGCCTATAGTGTTTTTAGGCTGTGATATCAACTGATCAGTCAGAAAAATAATAGCACAATTCTCCTTAACAAGCCACATGATTAAGGGTAACATTTATGTCTGCATCACAAATCAAACATCTGACAGAGTATCAAACATCTGACAGGTATCACTTGTGATATGAAATGATCCTTAATCTTAAATACAGTATGAGCAATTGTAATCCTTGCAAGCCTAAGTAAATAATGATGTGTATTGATCATTGGTGAGCCAACTGGGCTCATATACTGACTAATCTTAAAAAAAACACTTTTCTGGCTTTAAGAAAATCTTATAAAAAATTTAGAATAATATATAATTTTTAAGTTTTTCAGATTTACTTTAACATCTTAGAGACTTCCTTTCAATAATGACCACTTTCCTGGACATACCCCATACCATAAACAGTCCTTTTGACCTTCCTGTTATCAGTCTTAAACCATTTTTCCATCATTTTTACTTCTAAAGGATTTTATATCAATAACTTACATAACTGATTGATTTCATTGATTTATTATTGTGACTGAACCCAAAGAGAAACAATAAATTGACTTCATAAGCAATTTATAAACTACTTCTAAAATACATGTAAATTTCGGTGAGATTGGGCTGGAAAAGACAAAGTACTGTGGACAAACAATTCCCCCAAATCCTAAAGAAAATCTACTTCATCGAGGCATTAGGTTATTCAGTGGCTGGTTGCCAAATCTTTCTGCCTGTTATTGACTTATGTTACCAGTCTTAAGTTTAAGATAAATAAAAAAGGACATTCATCAACTGTCTTTTATGTAATATGTCAGCAAATCCTTTGTAATACAACTTTATACAACAGTTAGATAAAGTCCACTAATCTAATGAGAGAAAAAGCATTCTGACAGAGCTGATTTTGATATTCGTTGGGATACATTTTATTATTGGTCCCAGATATTTTTTGCAATTTGACCTTTTACAAAAGTTTTGCATAAAATTAAATGTATTTCGTGCCGAGTTAGACTTCTGCCTGTCTGACATGCTGTCGTTTCCAGCCGATGCCTGAAGCTTTAGATTCTTGTTAGGTTGGGCTGCCACATAACCGTGAAGAAAAAACTATTTACATTTATTCATTTCGCAGAAACATTTGTCTAAAGTGACTTACAAATGAGAGAAAACTTTTTCCCACTCTTGCCCCTCCAAAATTGCTTATGGCCGTGTTTTATTTAGTTAGGTGAAAGTTAGATGAAGGGTGCATTAAAGACATCATAAATAAAGAGTTTCCACTCATGATCTAATTTCTTACAGTACCTAAATCTAAATCTAGAAAATCAACAAACTTAGGTTGATGCTATACCACAATGTTGAGATGTGTTTTGTGTTTATGAAGTGGAGTGGATTAAAAGACCTATTTTTGTCAAAAGTGGCAAGCTTCAAGGTTATTGTACATACTGAAATTGTTCACCTTCTAAACGACAAGCTGTCAAGAGGAAATGTGTGTGTCCTTGACTAAGCAGTCGAATTGCTAAAATTATGACACAAAGAATTCATTTTACATTGACGCACAAGCATTCAGTTCCTTCTAAAGCTGCACTTTCAGTATTCGCAGGATGAATAGACTGTAAATGTTTCAAAATAACTATTTCTGTTGAAAGTACAAATGGCACGGCCCTGCCAAAAAATAACCATCAAATATCAAAATAACAAATGGAAAAATCATAAAACACCTCTATGAGAAGATTCTGGTAGACCCTGTCAAACTTTTTCTCTCATAATATTTATTTTAAGGAAGGTTTTATGGTGCAAACTCATGAATGAATAATTGGTCAAAAATGGTCAACTAACCACTAAAGACTCCTTCACTTAAACTCAATTTGAACATTTTTAGGATTATCAGTCACTGTACAGAGAAAGAATCAGAGGTTTGAACAACACAATATAAAAGCAGACAGTAGTGTCAATGCTAAAACAATTTCAGTGGGAAATGTCTATTATAAGTAAGCCAGGAAGCTTCTGGTAGGTCTACATTAAACCTGCACAGAAGATTAAACATTTGTACACGCTGATGCATCTCAAGACTAATATAGATCGTTCCAGAAAACCCAGTGTGTGTTTAATGATAATGTTCTGTGATCTGTGTCATAGGATCAATGAGTGTTACATTTTCTTAATGTTTTGTCAAGATGAATTCTGTCCTAATCTGGGTAAATATAGATCCTTGACCAAAATAAAGAGTATATGGTGTGATTATTCACGTCTAATACAATCGATAAGTATGAAATATTGATTTATAAAATTGTATCAAATTAACTGTACATAGTGGTATAACATATTGGTTATTAGTAGAGTACATTTTATATATTATTCACATCGTTTATCATTTATAAAGGCAGTCAATGTCAATTCAGCCCAAGAGTTAAGAGTTAAACGTGATATTGCGCTGCGTTTGGAGTCCGTGCGTGCGCGCGTCTCATATCCAGCGCTCAATATCTGTAAAGTACCTCCTTCTGTCGCCTTAAGTCTGCTTGATAACCTCCTCAAACCACCAGTTACTCCCTCACTGGAGAGATCAGACCGACGGATCGAGCTGAAGCAACGGAGGATTTGCCAAAGCAATACACGGTAAGAGCGAGGACGCGCTGTGCGCGGAGCTTAAGTTGCGCAGATGTTGTGTAATGAAACTTATAAAAACAATTACATTAAAATGACAGTCTTTACAGCCTTGAGATTTGGATTTTGTTGCCTTTATTGCTGGATGTCGAGAGACGGAGAGAAATGTTATAGTGTTTAAACGCACCTGTGGTTGGAGATGCTCGTGCTCTTCAGTTCATATCAAATGGATTGTTCAGTTGATTTTGGATATGATGATATCGTCAATGTGATCGTTCATGACACGTGTGTTGGCGGGTTTCTTCTCTATATTGTGGAGAACACTGAAGATTTGTGTTGGTGTCCTTTAGTCACTGATGAAGTAATGTTAGGAGTGATGTTCAAGTGCTTGAACTGTTAAAGTAATGTTTTATTGGAAAGTCCCCACTATTAAACAAATGTCTGTGCATGTGTTGACACTTCGTGCTTATTTCATTACATGAGCAATTCCAACATTGTGGACGTGACATTTTTCAGTCAAAACTTAAAATAATGTATAAAGTCTTGTATATGTGTATATATTTAATCATATGTTTATATTTTACTGAAAAGCCCTGTTGATGGAATTTAGACATCAGGAAAATATCAAGTTATTATTTAAAAATATGGAAATTTACATGTGTTATGGAAGTGACATGAAAGGGAACACGTTTATGAGAGGATTTTTGTGAATTCAAATGCACAAACCAGATGCAATAATACACAAATGGAGAAGAGATGACTCTTCAAAGAGCATAAAATAGTTATTTATTTTAATTTTCTTGTGTTCATTTATAATGAATATGGACAATTCTGAAAGCAGACATGCTTTAAAAAGAAAAATTTTAATTGCATTAAAAATTATTGAAAAATTACCAATAAAATGTACATCTGAGCTATCAGTATGATAAAAAAAACTTTGATAACCATTTTTTCATGGTAAAATTGATATTCACGAAACTGGGCACATCTGAATAGTCTATTAACAACATCTTATACGTCAAACATTTATTTGTCCATAACTGATCATGCTTAAATTATATTATATGATATAAGCGTGTTGATGAATGTTGTTCTGTAAATCCTCTTATTGAATTAAGACCACATAGAAATACATATCTGTCCATCAGAATACCTGTTATATTAGGCTACATAATAACAGGTAATCATGCGTCTTTACCTTGTCTTTACTTTACTCTGGAGGTACTTTAAAAATATTTTAATTTTAAATAATAAATAATAGAAAGAACAAGCTCTAAGCTATGTGACTCTAAAAATGTTACAATAAGAGTGTTATGTATGCTGTGCTTGTTTTAGTTAAACACTTTTCCTTTGGAGCTCAAACTTCAATATATAAGTACTCAAGGTATCATGAATAGGTGATAAACACTGAGAAATTAAAGACATTGATTCACACTGGAGAAATAGGCATGTGTTATTTCTTTAGAAAATGTCACACTCATCTCTGCCCATTATAACCAGCTAAAGACACACAGACCGAAACAAGCAGTTACATAAAGAGGCATGAAGTTATAAACAAGCAAGTGTACAAACAAGCCCACCTGGGGAGCACAAAACATCACTGGGATTAATGGGAGCTATTTTTCCCCTCATTAGTTAAGGGCTGAATCCAGATCAGATATGCAGGATAGACAGTGATCAGTTGTTCAATTATTGCTACAAATCTAATATCAGCACGAGTTTAGACATTTGCATAGACATCATGTCTCAGTACAAATTACACACCAGGTGCCAACATTTTTCTTCTCACATCGTGTGCTACTGTACCTCTGTGATACATGATTTTAGAGCTTGAAAATGCATTTCAGACTGTCTGAGAATAGACGTATTCACATCTCATCACAGCATTGCTTAAAGGTAGCTTTTAATTGTATTCAAAGCCTGCTTACTATTGTAGCCCGCTGTCTCTTTACAATTGAATGTCTCTTATTCAATCCCTCTTGACCTGGAATAAATCCTTTGAAAAGTGCCCTTTATATATTTCCATATTGGAATTGTTTTTTTCTGAGGTCTGAAATCAGAATGTAACTCAAGTATTTGACAAATTTCACAATTAAATTCAATTAGATGATTGACATATTAAACATAATTGTCTGGTGATTTATTTAATATACAAATGGGCATATTTTCTTTTTGCTATCCTGGGTTAATTTAAACTTGTCAGGATTATCCTGGCTGGTGCCCGAAAAAGAGAAAAATAATAATTTATGTTAGGGCGGTCACCACCATTACAAATTTAATAGTAATGTACTCTAGAGGTGTAAGTTACAGGTTTCAAGAGCATCAGTATCCTCACGGTGTGTGTAGGCATGAATGAAATAATATTAGTCTATCTCTGTAAAAACAGCTCTGAAAGTAGAGATGGATGATAAAGTGCGGGTGTTCCCATGACCTTCCTTTAATCTTTGGTGTATGCAGCTGCTGCTTGCCTCTCTGAAGCTGATCTCAAACTAAGTTTGTTGACATCTCTCTCACATCTAATGGTGACATGTAAGGGTTAAGTAAAGGAAGGAGCTTTTAAGAAGTTCTCTTGGGAAACTCAACCTTGTCAAGACTTTGATCAAGTTATCTCCTACAGTATGAACAAGATTTTCTAATGATCTGGCAACACATTCATGAAAATGCACAAACCATATATTTGTAGTATTTGGTAATATCGAATCTGTATTGTAGCTTTTATTTGCTGTAAACCACTTATGTAGTTACATGTTTGCAAGCGAAAATGTCACAACAATTTGAATAAAAATAGTTTTTTGATATAATGACGAATTATTTTTTATCGTCCAATGGGAGGCAGGAAAAGCATTAGCGAAAGTAGTTTGAATACAAATATTATTCATAATTATGTTTGGTGACACTAGTGGTGCAGAAATTATACTCTTGAACTTTAAAACTGTTTTTCATCTCACTAAATTGGCAGCATGAGCACAAACATTAGACTTTTGATGCATTTTAATGCAAGTCATATATGCAAGTTCATGAATCATTAGGTTAATAAAACAATTAATGTATTTCTGTATGCGCTGCACCCCATTCCACGTCACTGTTCATTAACTCCAATAGAACATGCATGTTCATGGGATGTTTTTCATTTCACGGTATCACGGTAGGATGTGCCACATCTTAGAACTATCAAAGCAGAAGCTCATCTTCAAACCCCTGCTATGACAGTGTGTGCTTGCCTGTGGCGAGTTCTGTCATAAATATAGGCACTTGCTGTGTAATGCATGCTAATGTTCAGGTTTATGAAGCTCAATGGCGTCACATAAGACTGATTCCAAAATCTGCAAGTTTACCATGCAGCAGTGCATTGTTTCACAATAATCAACACAGTTTCATAAACTTGTAAGCTGGCTCTACATGTCTACAGTTTCATCAGAAAACCAAACTGGGCTACTTTGAACTGTTTCCGAATGTTGCTTTTCTCACAAGTTAAAAGGGAAAGTATTCTGTTCATCATCTGGCAATTTTAGAATAATTATACATTTTTCATGAAGATATACTGTGTTTATGATTACTACTATACAGTGATTTTTAAGAAGAAATTGTGCGTAATTTATAACAGTGACAGTAGATATAGTGGCATGTTTTGAGGTTTGGTATTTGGGATAGGGTCATTTTGCTAGTTTTGAGTTAGTTTAGATTAGCGATTAGGCTGATTTTATAACGCAGATCTGGCAACCCTGCTCAAAATGCAAAATAATGAAAGATTCATACATTTCTATTGGTAGAGTATGAAGTTAGCAGCACAAAGATCCCGTGTTAGACCCCAGGAAACGCACATACAGATAAGATGCAAGGCTTGAATGTAGTGTAAGTCGCTTATGAAAGGGTTAAGGGACCATATAAAAAGTACACATTACCTATAAACGTACCTGATTTTGATTGAAAGAACCCTGAACTTCAGCATTACTTACTTCCACCTTCATATTCATCATGATCTCATGCAGAGCCTCTTAAATATTTATCCGTGCACGTCTGCAAGAACAGAAATCTACAGCATCAGGGACCTGCTGTTTTAGCTGTATCACTAGCAAAGCTCTAAACGATGATCGACCAGTTTAGATGTACTGTACCTGCTATACAAGCAACTGTGTTTAAAACAGGTTAAACACCCTTATCTATCTGTCAACCTGCCTCCAGGTTGTTTGCTTGAGATTTGAGGGGTCAAAGGCTTATCTAAGGCAAACAGCAACAATCCTATTTTTTGCCATTTTTAACTCAAATCTGTTGAGTTGTTAAAACACCACAATGACACATGAAATTAAATGTTTACAATCCTGACCACACATTTTATAATAATAATTATTATTATTATTTTTTAAATACAGTTTGCAATATGACAGTAATGTCATTCTCAAAGCATAGTAGTTTCTGCAGCCGAAGATGCGTCTCAAAGGAAAAAACCTTTTTTCATTCTCTCTTTTCATAATGACATTGGCTCCTTTACATGTCTTTGCCTTGTACTTATGCTTAAGTGTTTACTCTAGAAACTAATCTGCATTGTCTGATTGTAGATCCGTAAAATCAATTAAGATAGTATTTGACAAACAATTTTGAAACTGTTGTAAAATTTTAGAATCTCTGACTTTTGAATATTCGGGGATCTTAACACATCTGAGTTTAGTTTGAGACATTGTCAGATCTCTTCTAAAACTCAAGCAACATCGTTTTCAGAAGAACCATGAGAAGCATTTAATTTTGATTTAGAGCAACTCTTTTTTTTCTCTTTTTTTTAGATATTTTTAGATATCTCATGTATGATGTGTCTTTCCTGTGGATGTGGGGATGAGATACGGTCATGACTGTATCCTTTGTGTGTGCAATCAATGGTGGATAGGGTACACTTTGTCTCAGATATTGAACCGAGCATCTCTGCTTCATTGCATCACCCAGGAGGAGATTCATTGGCAAGTCTTGCCTCCTAATTGAAAACGATCAGCACCCGTTTGGGAGAATCAGTTAGAGATGGAGGGAATTGAGGCAATAATAAGCTTCATTACGGCACATCTGGACTTAGTCGATTGATTGATTGATTGACTGTTAAGCTCAGTGACGCTTGGGATCTATATTAATTACACTGCTAGTTATTTCTATTTAGGTGAATGTCGGCTGATGGTGTCAGTTTTAGTACTGAGGCACAAGTTTATTAAAAATCTCTATTTTGTGTGCATTTAAATATTGATCTTGGCAGATGTAATTAAATGATAATCAAATGATTCATGGATTTAGGTTGTAGTGGAGCAAGGAATGATTTAGATGTCAGGATTGCATTGACAGAATGACGCCGTACAGCTCCATCCTCCACAATCTAGCACCCACAACCAGCCGGCAAGATGAGGTGCCGTGCAAATTCAACATTAAATACTTGCCTGTGTTTTCACTGTTACCAGATTTGCATACTTACTTAAGAATGGAAATCTTTTTTTTACATGTGCTGAGGCAGAAGTTTGGATCAGATCTGATTGATCAGGACAATGGCTTGTCAGAGACAAATAAGTGATATCAACTACAAAAAGGAAATAAACATTTATGTGCTTGTAAGCTATTAACCTCTGACTTCTCTATTCCTATTTTTTACAAAATACAAAGCAACATTCAATTAAAAAAATAAGGTGTACAATCATGACTACATTCACATACAGAATAATCAGATGAATTATTCATTAATGGTGATTGCATCCATTATTATTATGGTAATTATGTAATCTCTTAGGCTTTATGCAATAATATTTGCATATGCTGTTAAATGTCATTTGGCTGTTTGTTTAAATGCAGAATTATACTCGACATTTCTCCAGTGAATCAAAGCCTTGTGGGATTTATTCGGTTTAATCAGGGCTATTTTGGCCGTCTCTCCTCTTAATTTAAACTGGGAGAATTTCCAAAGAAAATCCAAACTGGTGGATAATAGATAGCTTTGGATAAAAGCATCTGCTAAATGCATAAATGTTCAAATATATTGATGGGTTATAATATATTGATCTGATATTATTAATATATTGATATATTAATATTAGAGTAGATAATTTCCTCAAAATTGTAAATGCTCTAGTTCTTAGTGCTATTGTTGCCGCTTTTGATGTGTCGCTTCATTGTCTCCTAATACTTGTAAGTTGCTTTGGATAAAAGCGTCAGCTAAATGACTAAATGTAAATGTAAATGTTCTATCGCAATATTAAAAGATGGGCAATTCCAGCGTTCCAAACCTAAAATATAAATTCTCACAAAAAGTATTTATTACCAGTATATTGAACCATTTGTTTATATTTTACTAAAGCCCTGTTGATAGAGTACAAACATCCAAAAATATCAGTCTGTGTGCAAGTTTTCTATTTTAAAAAATATACATGCGTTACCGATGTGACAAAAAACCCACACATTTTTGAAAGGGAACATACTTTGAAGGATTTGAATTAAAATACACAAACCAGAAGCAATAATACACAAGAAATGGAGAAGAGATGACTCCTTAAAGAACATGAAATAGTTATTTTATTTGAATTTTCATGTGTTCATTTATGAGGAATATGAACTATGAATGTGACAGTTCTGAAAACAGCACTTTACCTGATATGAAAAATCGTGCTTTAAACATTAAAAAAATGCTTTAAAAACTTCCTCACATGGGTATTTAAACCACTAAATATTGACGTGAGAGCGATCGATATAATGGTAGGGTTGAAATTGCCCACATGGTCTAATTAAGAATTAAGACCAATAACATTATAGCATCAGAACATTTGACTGGTTTAATAGTCATAGAGTCTGTGATATTTTGGGTTGTATGTGCGCACAATTGGGATGTTCTGTGATTTATGACAGCTTTCAAAGACTATATGAACCAGTCGCAAACTAATCATCAGCTGAAATCATCAAAGGTGATGAGCTGGAGTCAAATGGGTTTAAAGCAGCAGGATGTTCATAATTACTTTCTCACCCAATGGTAAACTTTTCAAACTTTTGTACTGGACTATTCATCACCTGCCAGTGTGGTTATGCTCGCTGGGTATTACAGCACAACAGAAGAGGACATTTTAAGCTTTGAGAAATCGTTAAGAACCATCAGAGGATAAAAGAGAAGAGTGAAACAGATGGAGAGAGAGAGAATAAGTGTTAGTTTAATTATCAGGTTCTCTGCTGTGGTCGTTTGACTAAAGATGTGCATTTTTCCAGCTTTGAATGTACACTCATAAAAATAAAGATGATGAAAAGAGTTTTCCACAGTGTTGCCATAGAAAAAACATATAATCTTTTATAGGTTGAAAAGCATTTTTTACTACAATAAAGCTTTTGTGCGGTAGAAAGGTTGTGTTAAGTGTAAAGATTTAGACACTGTCCGCTTGTTCAGTTATGATCTAAGAAAAAAACATTTCCAGGTTCAAGCTTCTAAGTGGGGCTACTGTTTAAACAGACATTTATGAGCACTATTCATTTTCATATCAGAGATTTAAGCATGTACAATACCGTCTCCAGACTCTGTATCTCTGAATCTCTAATGTTTTAATAATTCTCAAATAATGGCCATCTGCAATTTCATTATGGAGAGAAACGTTATGATCATGTTTTGCTGTACCTTTACACCATGCCATAAGTGTATATTAGCAGGTATTCAAATTATCTATTAAATCTATTAATCTATTAAAATTGTCGATTGGTTACTTATTATGGGGCTCCAACTAGCATCTTTTTGGGTACCCTCCCATCTTTCTGTCCCAACATTGTTAAAGCTATATGACACAAGAAGGACCGCTGTCAGCATGATTGCTTTTCAGACAAAGAAACATTCACACAATCTTCTGGCCTGAGAAAATAATTGCATTCAGAGTTTAAAAAAACCCTCTTTTCACTCCAGGTAAACGGCTCTCTGTAGCATCTCATGGCTACAAACAGTAACAGTTAGTAAAATAGCCTTTTATAACAAGTCTATAAACAACAACATGTCTTATATATTGTCTTAAATGTCTTCATATGAAGACTAGACTTGTGCTGTTGCTTTAATACAGCAGTATGGTAAAATTAAATGACACTTGTGCCATTTTTGTTTCATGTCTCAACATGTTCACAATTAACACTATAAGCCAACCTTCCGTTATCATTTCCTGGCGTAAATGCAG
The DNA here is from genome assembly GCA_019155185.1 of Beaufortia kweichowensis. Taxonomy (NCBI): domain Eukaryota; kingdom Metazoa; phylum Chordata; class Actinopteri; order Cypriniformes; family Gastromyzontidae; genus Beaufortia; species Beaufortia kweichowensis. The sequence continues at coordinate 15,861,430 of CM032806.1, forward strand.
CTCGTGTCTTATCACAACACAAAAATCAAGAACCAAAAACTCAAAACCAAAAAGTTGTTTAACAGTTTAAGTTAAACAACTTTGTAAACAACAAAATTTTGCCAGCAGTGGTAGTTCTGGGTCTCTTGTTCATTTTTTTAGCTTGGACGTGATGTTTTTCCTTTTGACAGCCAGTGATCATAATGCATAAACAATTTGACGTAATGACAGAATTTTAATTAAAGAAAATAATCTGCAGAAGGTCCAATTTAATTGGATTTACAAGACTGGAGCAATTTTTTCAGGAGTATTAAAGAAAGCGTAACGTGTTATTTTGTGTGTTAATGTTTATTAACAAGGCTTGACAAGAAATAGGAGGAACATGTTTGAATTTGCAGGACACTTCTGAATTTAAATTATGTTTATTAATATATAAATGGGCAGTTGTAGGCTAGTGGTTAGAGAGTTGGACTTGCAACCAGAAAGTTGCTGGTTCGATTCCCAGTACCAGCAGGAAACAACTGAGGTGCCCTTGAGCAAGACACCTCACCCCTAATCACTCCCAGTGTGCCACTGGTAAAAAACTTGTAAGTCGCTTTGGATAAAAGCGTCGGCTAAATGAATAAATATAAATGTGATCATATGTAATAACTATATTTTAATTGAATCTACTTACTCTTAAGCATAAAGTTGCTTAATGAATGCCATGAAGAACCATTTTTGTCTAAATGGTTTCACAAAGAGTTCTTTTCAGTGGAAAGAAGTTCTTCAAACTATAAAGAAATGGTGCTTTAAACAACCTTTGAGGGAACCAAAAAAAGGTTATTCTGTGGCATTGCTGTAACCTTTTAAAGCACAAGTGAATGATGTGTTTTTTATATCTCTAACCTTGAGATATTTATTTCTCTTTGCAGGTTTTACAAAGCAACAGTCTTGTACCTTGGATGAGCCAGGATGAGCCATTTCATTTAAAACAAATGAAACTGGTTTTGGGAAAATCTGCTTTACCTCCTCGCCTCCCTGGAGTTTAATTACTAAACCCAGCAGGACTTTCTCAAATCAGCCAACACATATCTGAAAAGACACTGCAGCAAACTAAAATAAAGAAAAATCAGTTTGCTGACTAATAGCGATGGAGAGTTCTCATCTGCACAACAGCTCCAAGACTTGGTTATTAGAAGATGCGCTCTGGGAAGAGGATGATTGTCCCACATCCCTAGGAAGTACGACTTTTCTCATCGTTGCCTACAGCGCAATGCTAGCGGTGGGATTGGTGGGCAACACTTGCCTGGTCTTGGTTATCACACGACAGAAAGAGATGCGTAACGTCACCAACATTTTCATCGTGAACCTCTCGTGCTCCGATATCTTAGTTTGCCTGGTGTGTTTACCAGTCACCATAATCTACACGCTTATGGATCGGTGGATTTTGGGAGAAATTTTGTGCAAGGTGACGCCGTTCATCCAGTGTACGTCCGTGACGGTTTCAATCTTCTCGATGGTTCTCATCGCCTTGGAGAGACACCAACTCATCATCCACCCGACCGGATGGAAGCCGGTAGTCAGACACTCGTACATCGCAGTAGCGCTTATTTGGATTGTAGCGAGTTTTATCTCCCTTCCATTCCTTTCGTTTCAAATCCTCACAATCTCGCCCCTGCACAACCTCAGTCTTCCGTTCAACTCCTTCAGCGATCAGTTCATATGTATTGAGCAGTGGCCACCAGGGGGTTATCGGCTAGTTTATACCACGTCGCTACTGCTGTTCCAGTACTGTCTACCTTTAGCGCTCATTTTAGTGTGCTACTTTCGAATTTTCCTACGTCTCAGTCGCCGCAAAGACATGGTGGAAAGAGCCCGAGGTGAACGGCAGAAAAAGGCCAAAGGCTCACAGCGGGTCAACGCCATGCTAGCTTCGATTGTAGCGGCATTCGCGCTGTGTTGGTTGCCGCTAAATGTTTTTAATACAGTTTTCGATTGGAATCACGAGGCAATGCCAATGTGCCAGCATGACACTATTTTCTCAGCTTGCCACCTCACTGCCATGGCGTCGACATGCGTTAACCCCGTGATCTACGGATTCCTGAACAATAACTTTCAGAAGGAGCTGAAATCGCTGCTGTCCAGATGTCGCTGCTGGGGACCACCGGAGAGCTACGAGAGCTTTCCGCTGTCCACCGTCAGCACAGGCGTTACAAAGGGATCCATCCTTAGCAATGGCTCGGTCTGCATCAACTCCTATCAGCCACACAAGAAAAACAGTTTCGAACAGAAAGAGATTGTTTAGATTATGCCACATGTATGTGTCATTAGGTTAGTTGTGATTTAATTAAAAAATGCACTGAAAGACAATTTGTGCATTTAAGAGACAGTTCGCCCAAAAGTCTTTCATCAGTTATTCAACCTCATGTCATTCCAAACCTGTATGACTTTTTATTCTTCTGCAGAACACAAAAGAAGATATTTTGAAGAACCAAACAACATTGACCCCCATTGACTTTCATTGTATGGACACAAAACCACACAAACAAACTGAAAATGTCTTCTTTTGTTACATATACAGATTTTGAATGACATAAAAATGAATAAGTAATGACAGAATTTTAATATAATTGGGTGAACTATCCCCTCAAGCATCAGGCTTCAAAAGTCTTTAAAACATTATAGTGCCAATTCAGATTAAAATTCTGTTCTTACATGTTGTTGATTTTTCCAAAGATGTTCTGAATGTCTTAAACTCATTAAGGAAACGTTAATTCTGGCAAAGATGACTAAATATCAATTATCCATAACATAAATTTACTATTTTCAGTAATTGACTTGGCTAGAAATGACTAATCGACTGTGATGAATTCAACATGTTGGTCTCGGGGGTGAGTTCGATGAGTTCTTAGTATTGATGCTCAGAATGCCATTTGCAGATTCTCCTTGAGGTATGTTCAAATACTTAATAACAAGTAGAGACATTTGTTGTATCTCTGTTCAGAAAAGGTTTGCGTAAAAATGATTGATTTAGTGATAGCAACGAAAATGGACAATTGTTGTTCACTATTATAATCCAGTACAGAACTAGCATTGTGTGTATAATATGTAGATTTACAATACAGTAACATTTATAATGTAGATACAAGGACCTGGACTGTATAAGCATTTTGTCATTGATTGTGATCAGAATATCTTCTGTTTCAAACTGACATGTAGTGTTATGATTTACTTTTTATTTTGTTGCTCTATTTGTTCATAACATTACATCATACACTCTTGAAAATAAAGGTGCTTCACAATGCCGTAGAAAAAACATTTTTGGCAGAATGGTTCCATAATGAACCTTTAACATGATTCTTTAAAATGATTCTTCTATGGCATCACTTGGTTTTGAAGCACTTTTATTTTTTTAGAATGTGGCGTTTCTTTAAATAAATTTGGCAAAGCTATCCAAGTCGATTCAATTTTTTAGATTGTATTCTTCATTTGCACTGTCACTTGACTGGTTGAAACCAAACATTAATATGCATGTAAGTAGTATTTGTAATATATGTATATTATGTGTGTGGTCAAAGCATCATAATATCACTGTTCATTAGTATATCACACTATGAAACACACTAAAACACTCGTCAAATGTCAGATGTCTATTCACATGTACGAAATCTTTACCAAAACTATGATCTCATATTCTAATAGAGTATTAAAGTAGTTCTTTTGTAACTACTGTAAGTACATTGACACTTAGCTTGGTGTGCACTTGTGCTACATATAAATCTTGCTCTTCTTATATTTTTTGTCTTTTCTATTAAAATACTGTCGTGGAATGTCTGTTATGAAAGTGTACTGGTCATTAGCAGCTTTAATGACCCTTAACCTCTGCATTACATTAGATTCTGTTACAGTGCAACATGTTGTTTTTATGGTCTAACTTAATCCAGCTTTAAAGGATAAAAATGATCTTATATAATTTATAATTTAGTCACCGTCATGCCATCCTAGGTGTATGTGTTATGTGAAACGTGCATATGACAACTAGTCAGAAGACTGGTGAGAACCAATGAGATTTGACGTTATCAACATTCCACCATATTTTAACCTTCCTTGCTCATATGTTGCTGTATGTTGTTAAACATAACAATATTAATCGTATTAATTAAAATATTAATCGTACTTTTAACGGTTGTGTAGTTTCACTTCAGAAGACATCTGTCAACCCACCAGAGTCATATGGATTCTACTAATAGTGGATTCAATGGGATTTGATATATATATATAGTTTCTGTTTTGAAGTATTTTTTTAAGTAGACAGATGCTTGAGGTGATTAATGAATAACTCAACTATAGGATGAGTGTTTTAAAAGCATGGTTGGAGTTTCTACAGAATAAAAGACACTAATGCATTGCAATAAAAACATTGTTGCCATTCATGCATAAACATTCAGTAACCTTTTACAAAGATATTTATGGTGTGTAACCAAATATTTTGAAGCCTCAACTTAACAGTACTTTTTTCTCTCTCTCTCTGTCTCTCCCTCTCTCTCCACTATGTGTTTATGATTTATGCAGTGTGGGCCTTGAAATTGCTTTTAAATGTCTATGTAAATCAATATACTTTCCATTCTATTTTTTATCTTTTCATATTTATTTTTATGAGATATTTGGTTGGCCAAAATATATGAAGTTCGGTGTATCTGTTTAGCAATTCTCCATTTTTTGTGCTGTTTTAAAATAAACTCTAAAGACCACACAGGAAAGTCTTTATATTTAACATAACATGCACCACTGTTACATTTTCAAATGTTATTTTACATTCATTCACACGTATAATTTAATGGCCAGGACACATGATAGTGCCATAGAAATGAAATTCTATACTTACTTATTATTAATATATATCTGCAATTCAGAAATATATTAGTTTTTACATTTCTATTACAAATATCCAATTACTTTGTGTTAAAAATATGAAATTTACTTGGGAGATATATGTCTACAGTTTCCAATGTCTAATGAATCTCAGCAGTCATTGTCAACAGTCATTTGTAAAGTCATTTGTACATTATTCACATCATTGGATATTTAGTAATAATGTAAATAGAAAAATAACCAAAGTTTATATTAAACGATATACTGATGTTTTCCTCAGTTTGTGATTCTTGAATTCTTGAATGTATATTAAAATGATTTTAACCTCTTGATTGAATTTCTCTTGTTTCTCAGATCACTTTGAGATCACTCAATTTGAATCATATTTCTCAGTATTATATAAAAATGCAAGAGGACAATAATGAACCATCTCAGGTGATGTGTAAACATGTCTTAATAAATATAGGGCTAATTTAAAGGCATGCATGTTTCAGGCAGACCAAACAGAAATAAATAGCAAGTCAATGCACATGCATCTTTACTGTTCTCTGTGAATCATCATGTTTTATACATCACTTTAATCAAACAATCATTACATCTCATAGAAACACACCATGTCCTGACAAGATATAACATGCTTTTCCACTACTTCACATCTAATAAGTGTGAGGGAAGCCTTCAAAGATTTACACAAATAATCTGACAGCTTCATGAATTAACGGAGAAGAAAACTTGACAGTACAAAATGAATAAATGAGTAAATAAGCCTCTACCACTTTAATTTTCTCTCTTACCATCTACCAGCTCATACCTATAATAAGATCTGTTTTCCCACCTTGTTCTGTTCTCCCCCCCACATGCCCCTTCCGTATGCTTCAATTTTAATCTGTAAGATTCAAGATTCAGCATTTTTGAATGATCAAACCTCATGTCTTATTCATAGGGTGTCAAATCTGTGCCTGAGCCTTTTCACATCCAAACAAGGAATTGTATGCACGGAATATAAACCATCATAATTGTGGATAAAAGGACTCAAAGAAGCACACTGTATATACGTTTTTATCACCAAACGTTAAATATTTTTATTGCACACAAGTGAAGCTTCAAAGTTCAAGATCTTCACCATGAACATTTGTGGACTTCACAAGAGTCCTGGACATCTTCATATAAACACAGAGTCTGTTTCTTGTTGTATCTTTTGTATAAATGTCTTTTTGTTTTACTGTCCGTGAAGAGAGAGTAAATGCTTTTGGGAATTTATTGCACTTTACTAACTGCAGTTCTTCCAATTCAAGGCCCGACTAAAACATGAAATGTTTTTTAAATGTTATAAGAATGTTATACTACAATTCAACTGAATGCTAAATGGATTCCCTGAAATGTAGTGCAATAGAAAATGTATTTATAGCTGAGAGGAAGCACTCCAACCTAAATTAAATAGCAGTTGTAACATAACTTATACAATAAAGGAATTTGACTTTGAAAAGAGGAAGTATAAGGATAGGTGAAACATCCTCTGTGGGTTGTGATTTGGATTCATCTTTGAATCCAAATCGTTGAAACATGGACATTTTTGTTATACAGCATTACAGCTTATGTTAACAAAGCTATACGATTACTAAAATATAGAGCATACACAAAGTTAATCGCAAAGATCTGACGTACCTTTTTCTCTCATATAAATGTGAAAAAAACCTAAATGTTACAGTGGGTGTTTTCATTTTCCTTTAAGAACCTTTAAAAAGCCCCAAAACATTTACTTCAATTAAATATTTGCCATACAGGTTTTCACATCTTGAGAATTTTTAGGTAGACTATCAACTTTTTAAACACCAAGTTTCTTTAAATAAAGATAACTGAGTACCAGAATTTGTTCAAATCAATACAGCTTCAAGAATAAAACATTGTGTCAGCTTCTGACTTCTGCAATATATATCGGCTTTGGCCCTTTTTTTTAGAATGCCAATATTTGCCCAAGTGCCTCTGCACTGATCTTAACATCAGATAACTGTGTAGCTCAGACGCTGCTCATTCACAGGGCTTTTACTCGGAAGAAAATGTGGAACATAGAAATCTCTGTTCCTTTCCAGTAATTGCATTACTGTAGAAGCAAAAAGTTATGGACACCCAGGATAGGAGCAGGCAACATGTGACTTTACTCCACCATTATTTTCTTGCACCATGATGTGAGACTATTGTGTGCCTGGAGAAGTCACAGACAGAGTCTTCCCCAAATTAGAGTAAACTCAGTGTAAAAGCTATCATCAATAGTACTGTAGATAATCAACGGAAATGACAGTATACCGTGTGTGATCATCAAATTGTCATAGATTTTAGCAATTTTTCATTACTTCTTTCTTTTTTATTCTTGGGGTAAATTGTGGGCAGGACTTGAAAAACACATTGTCATGATGAAGGCTGTTGTGGGTGGTTACTAAAACATGTGTTTGATGAGATTTTGATAGCATGTTGCTATATGAGTGCAAGCATGTTCTGGGTGGTTGCTAGGTTACTAGTCAAAAAGACCAAATCAAAGTTACTATGATATTCTAGTTGGTTTGGTTTTCAGTCCATGTTTCAATGTAGGTCTACAGTATATGAGATTTTTGCCATTTTAATGATCTATCAGCCAAAAGGTGTGATAACTCAGAAACAACACACCTCTCTTTAACAAGCCAAACAATTTGAACTTCAGCAAACATCACATATGATGTATGTAATGTAAATGTTGGCAATTTTGCAAAATTTCAGACAAAACTTTAACAATTTGTTAATAATACATAAGAAGTTATCCATTTAAAAAAAACTGGAAATATGTATGCGGTATGGATGTGACAGAAAAGAACACACGTTTATGAGAGGCAACATACTTTGTAGGATTTGTATGAATTAAAATGCACAAACCAGAAGCAATAATACCCAACAAATGGAGATGAGATGACTCTTTAAAGAACATCAAATAGTTATTTTATTTTAATTTTCATGTGCAATGTTGTGGATGTGACAATTCTAAAAACAGCACTTTACCTGACTATGAAAAATCATACTTTAAATGACTTAAAAAACTGTGAGAGAGACCTCACATCTGACATCTGAGCTATCATAAACTGGTAAAAACTTAAATGCATTTTCTTTTGCCTTATTTTGATTCTTATCTTGTTCTCTCTCTCTCTCCATCTAAGTTTGTATCCTTAATCCCAACTTGTCTCCTGTCAGTGTATATACATTTATTATTCATCCATCTGATATTTTTTTCAAAGAGTTCCTCAAAACAGATCAGAGCTGGATGGAATCTGATGGTTTATTTGTGGATTAGGATCTCCTCCAGGATGACCCACGGCCACAAGGGCAGTCTGTACACAGAGATCAGCATTTTCTCAACACTGTGGAAATGCCAAAGAAATGTTGCACTGTGGCTGTTCATATCATCAACATCTGCAACCTCTGCAAGGGTTTAGCTGACCAGAACATGTTACTGCCGCACAACAGAGTGGTAATAAGACTTTTACCCTTAATTGGGGGTCATTTGTTTATGATAATTGACTGTGGGCTTTACTAACCCATTAAGCATTTCAGAATCATGTTGAGAGTCACAGTTGCTTAGAAACAATTTACACACAGATAAAGACAGAAGCTTAGTACCACTACAAACACTTCTTTTTTAATGCTACAGTACATGCTGGAGGGAATGCAAAACTTTTTATTCTATTTTTCTGTGAAATAAAAATCATCTCCATCTCTTCCTTACAATCAAATCTGACTCTGGGCATCTTGGCGTCAGTATTATTGTCAGTATTATTTGGTCACATGACATGTGATAACCAATGATGTGTGTTTTTACTGTATCATGCAAAGCAAATTTCCTCTTTAATTTGATTGTTTGCTAAGAAAAAACAATGTGATATGTGTTTGACAGTATACATAGGATAATAAATAATGACAAAATTCTTGTTTTTAGGTCAGTGTAAGACGTATTTCCCACAAATTGTGAAAATGCTCTCTATATGAAGATAAATACCCACTTTAGACTAATTAAAACTAACGTAATGTTTATGAATAGTTTTTCAAATGAATCAAGGGTACTTTGACTTAAAAGTAATGTAATGCTTAAACAGTTTACAGCATTTTGCAAGTCTTAAAAGGTTGCATTTTCATTATCGTTATTCACATTAAAAGATAATGTGAATTTTAAACATGTATTAGATCTCAGTGCCTAATGAATATGTTGTAATGACATTGATTCAGCCTTTTTATTTTTGCCTAAAATTACAGTAGAGTTGATTTCACACAATACATTTACTGAATAAATGTTTAAGCAGTCAAACAAAGTCAGATAATATTGGATCTGGCCTGGGTTACATCTCTATTGATAACACAATAACAAGTCTTCCAAGGTCAGTAGGGGAGAGTGAGGGTGATTTTGAATATAAAATAGGTCATAGTGTTATCTTGACAAACCTGTGTAAAGACTATATATTGTGTACATATGGCCCCGTATCTAATTTATTTTGCAAGGAGCTAATAACCAGCCCAAATAACCACGACTGGGAATCCAAGGGGAGAACTGGAAACTTCCCTACAGCGGGAAGAGAATTTGTCAACATTAGACTGCAAGAAAAATGATTATCGGTGCTGTGTTTGCAGAATGCGTGGGCAGTTACAGACATGGAGGGACATTTTGGAAGACAGCCTTTTACAATAGATAAGATTGTGGCCACCATGTAACAATCAGTCAGCTGTAAGCAGGATATTATCACCTGCTTCCTTATCGTTTAATGTCTTTTATCAATGCTTTTACCTGTTTACGTTTTTGTGAAGGGCAAACACATATGTTGGACAATTATTAATATAATTATTTTTAGCTTATGTGGAAAATTTTTATTGTTGGCTTCAATATAATTAGCTTGATATTAGATACTGAGATATAGTTGTGGAACAATTATACTATATAAACATGTTTATTGCAATTGTAGGTCTATATAAACTATTTAAGAAGAAGTGTTAAGAAGAAGTGTTCCCATTGCAATGATGAGCAATTCGACAGAATGATTTAACTGTATGTCATGTGTGTTAAATATAGGACTGTCACTGTCTGTAAAAGTATACCTTAAGTATCACTTTAGTAAAAGCTTGCTAGATTGACTTCTGAACATGAATATAATATTGTAGATGTTAATTTGATTTATATATATATAAGTACAAAATATATGCATAACAAATGGAAATTGAAAAAGATTCTGACCAACATGCAAAACAAAAATAAAATATTAATATTAATATTCTAATATGTGTTTAATATGTAATATTTTAATGAAAATTAGCATAGATATTAGTTCTAAAGATATAAAGAAGTGGAATGCTTGATGAAAAAAAGATGTATAAAGTGTCAAAGATTTGTGTTCTATTACGCCATCTAGTGTAGAAAATATACACTGCCTAGGTGCTACACATAACATGTATTTAATCGAAATAAAATGTTTAACCTAATTTATTATTCACAAATCTAATTCCAATTTCTTTTGAAAAGTTTTAACTCGTGCATTAGAAAAAACAGCATATTTAGCATTAATTCAACTTTATTACGTCTTCACAGTCTGTTGATACAGTCTGTTTAAAGGTTGTGACATCACATTTACAGTGAATGATCAGATTGAGCAGAGCTGCCTACAGTCACTAACACAATCATTTCCCCTGCGACAAAATTCCATTCTTACAAAGCAAGTTTCACATTAAAAAAGGTTACACCACAATTGTGTCTGATTGGTCCGAACTACAGGACCGTCAACGAAACCTACCCTGTGATTGGTCCGTCCTAGAGGTCGGCGACAGGACCATTGTTTTGATTGGACAGGACAGCTGCTTCGTCATCGTGTACAATGTAGCTAGGTTGGTTCTTCCTCCTCCTTTTACGTAGGTATTAGTTTAATACATAGATAAGTTAACGATCTATTAATTTATTAATCGTTGTATAGGCAAAACGTTCAGTTAGGTTAAACAAAGCATGCGCAGGGTGACGCTTTTTGTCAACGGAACCTCCAAAAATGGCAAGGTGAGCTCCTACACACGCACACGGTCCACGTTTAGCCTGGCCAACTCTCCAGTAAGTGATGTCCTGTTACAGGCATGAATCATTTCTACGCCTTTATCTCATTTCATTTACTAAAGATACAGCAGACGATTAGATAGCATGTAGATCTAATCATGTAAGTTGTGATTAGTCACCTGATGTTCAAGATAAGGTCAATGTAAAGCTTTAATGTTACTGTAACAGTGACGTTTAATATATCTCATGCTTTGTACTTGTACTTGACATTATTCAAACTAATTATATAAGGAAATCTTTATTTACATTATTTTTATTGTATGCCTTCTTTTTCATAGGAGAGATAAAGTCGTTTTAACAAATAAATAATAATCATTTTTAAATATTATAACCAGTCCAAAGTTTGGAAACACTCACAAAACCATGAAATAGGCTAACACAACTGTGTGAATTATGTTGTGAAAAACCATTCAATAAATAAACACTGTCATATTTTAACATCTTCAAAGGTACATTTACATTTAGGCATTTAGCTGATGCTTTTATACAAAGCGACTTACAAATATTAGGAATATAAAGTAGTCACATTTTGATTAAAATTTGTAAAATCATACTCTTGACATTTTATCATCCAGCTTCTTTAAACGGCACTGATTTCTATCTATGCTGGACTCCAAAAAAATCCATTTCAAAAATATTATTTAAATAAAATGTTAGTTTTCTAGTTAAATAAATTAATATGTTGGCACAATTACATTTTTGGTCTACAAAAGTATTCTCAAACAATAAAATATACACCTTTAGATTAAAAGATTTTTAGGATCATGAGAAACATTATGTCAATAAAGAGCAATTTATCAGTTGGTTCGTGATTTCTTTTGCAGGTTGTAGCTGTCTATGGAACTTTATCAGATCTTTTGACAGTCGCCAGCAATAAATTGGGAATCAGGGCTTGTAATATTTATAATGGAAAAGGTGGTCTCATAGATGACATTGCCCTCATCAGGTGAGATTGTGTTGATGTTAAAATCACACCTCTGTTCTCTGTTATATTGTATCACATGACTAAACAAAGACCACTTTGATGTCACGTGAAAAGATGTAATGGTTAATAATTGTGTGTATATATATATATATATTCCACAGAGATGATGATGTGCTATATGTGTCAGAGGGAGATGCTTTCATGAGTGAGTTGTTCATTTTGAAATCTCTCATGATTAATCTTTATGAGAAAAGTACAGTGTGTGATAGTATGACTGTTTATGTTTCAGATCCTCAAAGTGATGCAAAGACATCAGATGACAACTCAGGTTCGCACACTGATTGGCTGACGCTAAATATTGGTGGGCGGCTTTTTACAACCACTAGGTAATCATACGGGCTGTTTTGCTTTTTTATTTGCTTATAAAAATGAAAGATGAAAGTATTCAGAACATTTAAATTCCTCTATGTTGTAATTGTAACATTTTCTGCATGATACGTTCATAAAGGAAGTTATAAAGAAAATACACAATAAAAGGTTATACATTACAGTGATGTTACAAAAGCCTGTGATAAAAACCAAAACAGCACAAATTATATACTGTACACATATTTATACACATATTTTCTGTTTTACATCTGTTTGACATACATTTTTAAAGAGTAATACCCAATATTATCCAACAAATGGAGAAGAGATGACTTCTTGGGGAATAAAGTAAAAACCTTTAGTAAAAATTATTTATTCATAGTAAGATTGACATTTGCATGGAATTGCCCATTTAGCTTATAATGTCTTGTTCTGAAATATTGTTTGCACATGAATGTTTGACCTTTGAACATTATAATTTTGTGTTTAAGGAGTACTCTTGTGAGTAAGGAGCCTGACAGTATGCTGGCACACATGTTTAGAGAGAAGGGTAAGTTTAGTAACGTCATTTACACTTAATAATTAATACACTGTTTGTTTTTCCATCAGACTTTGAATGAGTTCTTTCCTCCACTGTGTGTGCTGCAGATGTCTGGGGTAATAAGCAGGATGAACGAGGGGCTTACCTCATTGACCGCAGCCCGGAGTATTTCGAGCCCATCCTGAATTACCTGAGGCACGGTCAGATTATTGTCAATGAAGGAATAAACTTACTCGGTGAGTTCGAGCACCTATGGCGTTCTCTGATGCAGGGAGGGGTGGTATTTATGTGCTATTAAAACCATTACTTAAAACATGAAAAAAAAAAAAAAAAATCAAATTTTTACCTAATATCAGGCTAGATTTCCAGATGTTTATTCATGGTGGGGTTGTACATAAAAGTACATTAATTGAGGGTTTTGTGTAACATTAATACACATCATGAGATATCACTTCTTAAGACATATGCTTAATAATATTAATATACAGTAAGTATAAGGAATTTTAAATGAATGTTTTTATGTGTTTAGGAGTACTGGAAGAAGCTCGATTCTTTGGAATAGAGCAGTTGGCTGAACAGCTAGAGGTCGCTATAAAGGTAAGAGAATAGAGATCTTTCTGAATGTTTTTTAATAAATGTATAGATGTTTAATGTGTGCGTTTGATATCAGAATTCTCATCCACCTGAGGATCACTCTCCACTCTCCCGGAAGGAGTTCGTTCGGTTCCTGCTGGCGACGCCAACCAAATCAGAGCTGCGCTGTCAGGTACGGCATGTGTTTTGTTTTCCAGTCGTGTGGTTTCAGATCGGTCATGGGTCAGTGCTAGGTTTTTCTCTTTTTTTCTTTCAGGGTCTGAATTTCAGTGGAGCTGATCTTTCTCGACTGGATTTGCGCTATATAAATTTTAAAATGGCTAATCTGAGTCGTTGTAATCTCACCTATGCAAATTTATGCTGCTCAAACCTGGAGAGAGCGGACCTGTCTGGAGCAAACCTAGATGTGAGACGTACATCACTTTTCTTTTTGTTTTCTTTCTGCTTTATGTGATAAAGTAAGAGATTTGAACTAGCCTAAAACTGACATGTCCATCATCATGCGCTTCAGGGTGCTAATCTTCAGGGCGTGAAGATGCTCTGCTCCAATGCCGAGGGAGCATCTCTGAAAGGATGTAACTTTGAGGATCCCTCTGGGCTCAAGGCCAATCTAGAGGGTAAAACTTCACTATACAGAAGCATTTGCCATAATTAATGTTCAGTTATAATGTGCTTGTTTGTAAATAGGTAATGGTTTTATTTTTGCATTTAGGGGCTAATCTGAAAGGTGTCGACATGGAAGGCAGTCAGATGACGGGGATAAATCTGCGTGTGGCTACATTGAAGAATGCAAAGCTGAAAAACTGTAACCTGCGAGGTGCTACATTAGCAGGCACTGATCTTGAGGTAAAGGTGTAAAACTTTTATGAAAAATACCAAAAAGTACATCCATCAATCATTACAGTAATCCAAATGACTCTAGTGGGTAAGTAAATGTCTTGAAATGTGAGAAATGTTTAGGTATTTTGGGTTTTCTTGTGTCTCATGACTAGTTGTCATATGAGAGTTTCACATCATTTGGGTGAACCATTCCTATAAAATGTCAAATCAAGAAATGATAAAGAGCATCCTGTACAGCATAATTAACAATAAAACCATGTTTGATATGAGAATGTTTTCTCACACAGAACTGTGATCTCTCAGGCTGTGATCTACAGGAAGCCAACCTGCGTGGCTCGAATGTGAAAGGAGCCATTTTTGAGGAGATGCTGACACCACTACACATGTCCCAAAGTGTGAGATAACCAATTTCGTTGCTCCCGACAACCTCACCAGCCAGCTATTCATAGCAACCGCACCCCACTTCCTGTTTCACGCTCCCGTGGAACCGTATGCAATACAATACTAGCACTTGATTTGCCCCGCCCCTTCGATTTTAGCTTTACTCTCATGCACTTGTGCACATCCAGGGTCTGTAATCACGGCCAAAAAGACAAAATAATGGCTTTCAAATATGTAGTTTACATTTACCGTTCTTTATAGCAAACCCATTTCTTTTCAAATGTTCTGATTTATTTATGCTTTGGGATAAATCATTGTTGTTTGTCTGATTTAATGAATGTTTAAGTTTTGTGTCGTGTTTGCTCCCAGATGATGAAGTGAACATTTTAGCCAATGAATACAACCAAATATATCACATATTACATTTATAAATGACTTGTAGGCAATATAGGATAAGGCTTTAGAGGCTTATAGTTGCCTTTGTTGCACAGCGTACAGCAGAAAAACATATTCATAGCAAGAATTTAAATAATGGAAAATACCATAATCATATCTAATCATAGCAGACAGGTCTGGTTTTTAAATATGCAACAGAAATGCATGGCTCTTATGTTCTTTTCTTGAATTTACACAAAAGGATGTTTGTTTATTGTTTTAATCTACCTCCCATGCCTTTACTCTCTTTTGTTAGTTTCAGGATCCCTGCAGAGACTTCAACCAAATACAAACCAAATTTTGTCACTTTCTTGCAACACTTTCAGACGTTTTATTCCTTTGATAACTGTGTAATAGCCATAGGTTAATATGCACAATAATTAACCAGTGGTGCCAATATGCTGGTTTATATTATCTATGTGTATATGTTATGTTTTCTACTCACTTTTTAGCTTTAACCCCCATCTTTGTTCTATTGTTTTAATTGTTGAACATGTTGATGTGACCAACTGTTGTTCATTCATACCAAAAAGTTTTTCGTACTGTTTCTTCTTTTATTTTCAAATCCAGTGCTTCCTTACATATCATATTCAGTTCATCTTTCTTGTAATCGTGTCCCCTTTTTTTGTCAGCATTTGACCTGGAAAGCACTAAATAAGGACTTGATTTTGTGCACTCATATCCAAAGCTATACTGACAATGTCTTTATTACAAATTGAGCTCTTATTTATATAAAATAAGACAAACTAGCACATATATAACATGCAATTTAGGTCTTAGTGCTTCACAATTATTGCATTATAGCTGCAATCAGATGATCTGGATTATTTGCTGCATGGTTTTAAAATGAAACCAAATCTCAGTCAGAAATGATTTTTGACTATTTTTTGTAACATGCTGTTATTTTTTCATTTACAAATGTTATTGTAGGTACTCTATCAATCTTGTTAAATGAAGGCAATCAAAATAGACTTTTGCACTTTAAGTGTGATTCTCTATGTATATCAGACCCTTGATGAAAGGGCGCAAGCTATTTATTTATGTATCGGGCTATATTTATATAAGGTATAGGTGAGGACCCTATTCTCTCCTTGCCTAACTCTCTTGCACTCACTCTATTACGGAAGTGTATTTCCATAAATAGACTGTTATAATCAAACTGCTGTTGACTCTTTATTTGCTTGTCTCTAGATTTGTGTTAACTTGGCTTTTAACTTATACATGTTTAATATACTACTTCATATTGCTAATGAAATTGTCATTATGTTACAGCTGGGTTGCTGTTGTGTCAGATGTGTTTTTTTTTAATGTTGGATTATTTAGTAAAATCTTCAGTAATAAGTGAGTGACTCAACCAAAAAAGTGCTTATGATGGCTAAACATGACTTTTCAGTGTCTGAATGGTTTAATGTACCTACATTTGTTTATTAGCTGTTAATTAGATGAATAATGATCTTTAAAAAGTGACACACTAAATGTGGAAGATATGTAAATGATATACAGTTAGAGTTAGTTAGGTGTGCTTGTGGCATTGTGTTGTGGAGGCTTCGTGTTTAACAGAAACTTCTGCAAACAGATTTGGGCAATTCCAGCGTTATGTATGTGACATATTTAGTTAAAACTTGAAATATAAATGAGAACATAGTACAGAAAATGCAGAATGTATTTATTACCAATATATTAAACCATCTGTTTGTATTTTAGTAAAGCGTATTTTACTTGTATTTTATTAAAATTCAAGAGCTATTTAAAATAAAGGAAATAATACAGTGTCTAAACACTTTTAAATGTTTATGAGAGACCATATTGTTATAAAATATTATTTATAAACGTACTTCAACACGGCATACTTAATCATTTTTTAACCATCAGAACTGTGCTGAAGTTTTCTGTATAACTTTTAAACTGCTGTGATTATATAATTATACTGTACATAGTTTTGTAATAATTATAGAATACATGAAATCATATAATTACATTGATAAAAACTTTGACTATTTTTTTCATTAAATATTTTTTATTAAAACCACAGTAACACTTACTAAATGTTAATTTCATCATAGAGCAACCAAAGACTCGATGTACTGCAACGCAAGTAACGCTTTAGTTGTGAACTGGAGGACCTTGGAAGTGTTCACGCTTGCGTTCAGTTGCGAATATGCGGACTTTTATTTTGAAAGGTCGCCTCTTTGTATTCGCAGTCGTTGCTCATAGCTTAGTTCACTAGCGCAAGTGTTATCTTCTTGTGCGCAGGTAACAGGTGTGTTTTACCCTATTATATGCATAAAGACAATATTATGTTACATTTTTGTTTACTTTTTTATAATTAAAGTTACCTGTACTAGTAATCATGCGCGGCTTATCCCTTCTACTTAGTTAATACAAAATAAGAGCACATGTTTACACACAGGCATGTATGTGTGTGTTCATATTACAGCATATTATTTATATATGTTATAGACTTGTGTTATGGGTGACATTCTGAGATGGATTCGCACGGAACTCAATGCACGTGTAGCGCCCATCGCTCAACACCAAGCGTTCATCAAACCCTGGATGAGATGGACTTTGACAGAGGTGCATCAGCATGAATGCTCTTCCTCCATCTATATATATATATATATATATATATATATATATATATATATATATATACACACACCCATTTCGCAATAGTAGTAAACTGTTCTTGACGTTTTTACCCTGTGTTTTAAACACGAATTGTCCTCTTTTAGGTATTTGGTCAGCAGCTCTAGATGGAGATCTTGAGAGAGTGAAGTCTTTTCTCAAAAAAGGGATTGATCCAAATACGAGGGACCAGGCAAACTACACTGCTTTGGTTTGTTGTCTTGAATAATTCACCTTAATAGTTTAAAAGGGCCTCAGTTTGCTAAGTTTATTACATTTGGGAGCTGTTGCATAATACGTCATAATGTGTGACAATGTTTGTCGTAGGCATTTCTTGTAACTAGTCCATTTTTCTTAACCATCACTGAGTTTTTCACTTTCTGTGAATGTATTTTTGCATTGCGTTTAAAAGTTTATGGTTTCAAATGGTCTAAAAGTGTGACAAAAGTGCAAATATTCAGCGTGTTCTTTCATCTAATAATGGTTCTTCTATGGCATCATTCTGAAGCACCTTCATTTTTAAGAGTGTCTGTGAAATTGCTGACATTAACAAACCATCAAAGATATTTTTTAAGTATTAATTCCCATCAAACCCCATTAAAATCGTAATAATTCCATAATGAGTCCAGCTAACAGATGTTTTTTGTCTTTGCAAGCATTATGCTGGTCGAGCAGGTCATCTGTCAGTGTGTGAGTTACTTCTGGACTATGGAGCTTGTGTTAACGCTCAGACCCGTGGTGGAGCAACTCCTCTTCATAGATCAGCTTACTGTGGCCATCTCAGTGTGGTCAAGCTATTGTTAGACCGTGGAGCTGATCCACACCTGACCGATGATGATGGGACAACAGCACTTCATAAGGTGTTACTAATCTGCATTTCATTTCATTCTTGACTAGTATTTATTATTAAATGTAGACTTTGATTACATGACTATCCACAGTGGACTGTTAGTCGACTGATTGTAACATATTGGGTTTGTGCACACAGGCTGCTGAGCAGAAGCATCGTGAGGTTTGTGAGCTGTTGGGAAATCGGTTTCCAGCCTTGCGTGGTCTGAGGGATAACAAATCACACATACCATTTGATCTCTGTCCGAAGCACAATACATTATGGGAGTTTCTGAGACCGCCACAGTGACCTGATCTACAGCCTATACGCTTGTGCCGTTGGCTTCTTTATAAGGAATGGTGCACAAAAGAAAAGATAGTGACAAAAGCCAGTCCTGATGACCAAGCCTCTCGTCATGTTAAGTGAGGTTGTTGATCCCTGGCTATTTTACCGGGTGAGGAAACAGGCTTGAAGAGACGGCACGGTTAGCATGGTGGCTGATGCTTTTAAAATGGCCATTGGTAGTTAGACCCTGCTGGCAGAAGACATAACTACACAATTAGAAAGTGTAAAATGAACTCCATGGACTGATTTTTCTAGTCTGTTGACTTTTGCTAGCAACGGAAAGGTCATGGGTTCGATTCCCGGAATCGCACATAATTAAAAGTATAACATAATGCATTGTAAGTCGAATTGTATAATTGGCGTAAAGGTCTATGTGCACCAGCTAAGCAACAACCATTGAGATTAATGGAAAAAGTTGATGAGTGAATCTGTTTATCAGACCCTAAGGAGTAAAGGGATAGTTCAGCAAAAAATATTTGTTGAATCATTTACTTACCTTGATACCATTTCAAACCTGTATAACCTTTCTTCTTCTGCAAAACACAAAGGAATACATTTTTTTTTTACATTGCTGTAATAAACCCATGCAGTGATCCTACAGTTCATAAATTCTCCAATAGAGGGCGCTATTCTCATGCTAATGCTTCACTCTGTAGGAAACCCAAGACCGCTGCCTTCATGTGAGGAGCTTGAATAAAATTTTCCTTTGTAAAAGTTTTACTTATCATGTGCTGTTTGTAAAGATCGCAAGCACCTTCATTTACATTTACATTTAGGCATTTAGCTGACGCTTTTATCCAAAGCGACAAATATTAGGAGACAATGAAGCGACACATCAAAAGAGGCAACAATAGTATGAAGAAGTGCTTTTCTAAGTTTACAATGTTTTGCAGTGATAGATAAGTAACTGTTTAGTATTCAAACTGTCTAGTATTAGCTTTCAGTGATCCCTGTACACTTATTATATAAGCAAACCACAAGTTTCATGTGGCTGTGTTACCAATCAAATGGCAACGCCGGTTTAAAAATAGGGTTAATAACAAAGTTGTTTTCCAGCATACAAAGTGGCATTATGGTAGATATTTGGGCTGAGGTTTGTGCTTGTGGCTTGTACTGTGACCGACACATTGCACCGCTGTCGGATGTGCACTATATAGTGATACACTTGGTAGCCAACACATCTGGAAAATAACGGTAGTGGTGTTTCTAAAATCAACTTGGACAAGTTTCTGTACTTCCTCTCTTCTGATCTGATGTAACTTTCAGAAACAAGTAAAACCTTGTTGACTACAACGTCAATGTCTTTGGAAAACACGCATTATATGCAGTTTCGAATAAAGAGCTTTTTGTGGATAGTTAAGAAGGGAACATATTGACTCAAGCTTTGAAATACCATCAAAGCTGTATTATTGCTTTTGCGATAAACAGGCTGACATTGGGGAATTGGTTATTCATTAACTGAATATGATGCTATTGGTTAAAAGCACATTCGTTTGTCATTCAAAAAAGTTTTGCTGACAAAAACATGTTTACCTTTTGTCATTTCGGTTGGGTCACATGTTTGATTTAGGGCTTGTCGTTGAACATTTCACGGTCGATTAATAACCTTTGGTAATGAGGTAAAAGAATTTGCTAAAATTTGCATGTCTCTCATGTTCATGAGAGAAACAATCACGTCCTTTCATGAACGTTTTGAATCTTTACAGGCAGTCTTAGTGGTTTGTATGGGGCAATTCCATTATGGATGTGACATTTTCAGTCAAAACTTAAAATATATATTCTCACAATGTATTTATTACCATCTGTACCATCTGTTTGTATTTTAACATGTAAGTCATGTTGTTACTGGAGCCAAAAAAATATTAGTTTATGCACAAGTTATATATTTAAAAAAATGTGTTATAGATGTGACAAAAAGTATATGTCTTTACAAAAAACATAAAGTAGTTATTTAATTTTAATGTGCACATCTATGAGGAACAAGGACTGTAATAGATGTGACCATTCTGAAAGCAGTACTTCATACCATCGCATGGGTATTTAAACCACAAAATACTGATATCTGAGCTCTCAGTTTGGTGAAAAAGTAGATACATGAGTAGATTCGATAGTTTCCTGACCCCACCTGCGTTTATTTTGTATGAAAAGTTCATTTCAAGGCATACTATAGAAATGAATGCATGGGATCATCTTAATGTGCAAAGCAGGAGGATTGCACTTTATTATTAAAATAAATATATTTTCATTTCATTTTAATGTTAAAATTCAAATCAAATGATTTAATGACTGGCTGTTAGGTGTGGATGTCTTTTACATATTTGCTCATCCCAGTAATGACCAGAGCATGACCACTGGTCATCAGTCTATCACATCACTCCCTCCAGCTGTTTAGCTGTTCCCAGAACTGGCTGATAGGGTGGGAGCAGTCTCCTGTTGAATTGACTGACTATTTGGCACGCACAATTGAACTGTCACTGATGATTTGTGGCCTGACACAGCTGCTAATGTTTGCTGGCCTGAAAGCACTAATATTTCCTTTAGAAAATGCAAATTAAGCATCACTCACACTTAGTATTCACTTCCAACTCCTGATCATAAATAGTCTTTCATTTATTGGATGAAATCTTTTTAGTTTAACCTGAGTCACACACATCCAACAGCTGTACATCAACAGTGTTTTAGTAAGGTTTTTTAAGTAAAGTATTATTGTATTGTATTTATTATTGTATAAAGTATTATTGTATATATTGTGTTTCTATTATCTGAAGAAGGCATCCGTAAATATCAAACACACATTTCACATCACACACTATCACAAAAGACCAAAACAGTTTTTTTAAATGGGTAACCTGACAGTTCTTACTTTAAACATCCTAAAATACAGTGCTACTGTATTTATAAATACAAACATATGTGACCCTGTTTGTAAAAAACCCTTTCTTTGTGATATTTCTGTTTTCTATATAACATTACAGTGAAATGTATAGGTGAAATCAAACTTTGAAGCTCCTTATCTCAGAATTAGATTTTTAGACTTGGTTTTCACAGACAAGGTCACATATAAAATCTCATTGTCGGTTATAAAAACATACTAAATTGTTTATTGTAATTGCTTCGTTTCAGATCTTTTCAATGTCACAACATCATTGTAGACACACTTAGACTGTAAAAATAAGCTGTATATACATGTATATAGGGTTGACAGGTCAAAAGCCAACATTTGTCTTTGTACGAAGGTAATAATTCTTTAGACTGACCTTCTTCTTTGAGGCGAAAAAGTGCAGTTAGTCCCATATTATGTAACCACAAAATAACTAGATATTAGTCACACATGACAGTGACATTAAGAGATTACACCATTAATGTTAACATCTTTAAAAGCATTTACACAACAGTCTTAGACTCTTATTGGCTGCTTTTTATTCATCATTTGCGCTAGTAATCCATTTCAAAAATGTTTTTTAACAAATGTTTAGTTTTCTAATTAAAGAAATTAATATGTTCCCACAATTATATTTTTGTCTACAAAAGTAACCCTTTGAGTAAATTATGATCTTTTACTGTGTGTGTGCAAAATAATTCAAATGATTCTGCTGTTTTTTTTTTTATTCACAAACTTCTAATTTTACACTGAGAGTTATAATGAACATGCTTAACATGTCAACTTTATTCACTTGAGGATGTACAGTATATATATATAGCTGCCCCAAAATATAATTTGGACATTTAAGCCACACCTAAAAACCTGCATTTTTACATAATAAATGGTTAACATTACATAACCAGATGCCTTTTTTTAAAGTAAGACAACAAGCAAAAAATCTTTGCTTATTGAGTCATAAAACTCATTCATACAGATTAATAAAAGCAAATTAAAACGGCTCAATAAGTGCACCAAAAATAGCATTTCAGTTCAGTTATCAACCACACCTACATTATTTAACCACAAACCCAAAGCAGACAGTCACAACACTGTATTCAGCAACACCTTTGTTATTGGTCAATTACTGCGCTGGCTTTGCAAAACACATGCTGTACATCCCTACGCACGGGCCCACCCAAGAAAAGTTTTATTTTAACACATAAACTCCAAAAAATCCTAGACAGCCCACTGGCCTGGTCATAAATTGCACAATAAAATTGCATAGTGGGTGGGTGTGTCTCTACAAAGCCCTAGAATTTTCTTAGCCGGCAGACTGAGGTGTATAATCATTTTAGGTCACATGTTTAAAAGACCCGTGAAACGTTCAAAATGTTGTTGGTTTTTATTATTATTTTGAAACAGAAAGTTGGAGCATCACAGCCCACTAAGGAGATTGTACAACACCTGAAAAAGTTTTTTATTTATTTCAATAGCAGTTGCTTGGATGGACGCAGCCTGCTGACTGTCATATTTTACGTATTCTTGCATAAAAGCTGTTTATGTCAGGGACATGGTGATGGCACTCTTTCTTGTATTCATTGGGCTGTAGAATATGCTCCTCCCTGAATTTCTTCATGTTTCATTATAAAACTCCATCAGTTTATTGAATATATTTGACTTTATTGTTTTGTGTTTGACCTCATCTCACTCTCATTTGTGATTATAAGTGCATGTTTGTGCACACGTGTGTTTCTCACCACATCCAAAATCTATCCTGGGGGACGGCCAGCTTCCATCTGGAGCTTATTGCAGCTGACGCCACAACGCACTGCGTGAGGAAAAATGTTGTGTATGGATGTGAATATGGTTGTGCGTGTTCAATACATGTGTGCATATTGCTGCCTATAAGCCGTCATCGAGACGGGTTAGCTGCCTCTTAACAACAGTGATTAACAGGCAGATAATACGTTTCCAACAAACACACCTTTAACTAATGCCATTCCAGCTGGGTCATGGGAAAGACAGACTCCAGATCTCATTCGTTCCTAAAACCCTCTGTGCCTATGCATATGGTTGCAAACACTGCCATGGAAAATGCGGTCCTAATACATTACAGCAGTCTGACTGATTCATTACAGATGGCATGGGCCGCATTCGAGCAGAGACGTGGCCAGATGCCGGATTCAAGTGAATGCTTGATTCTGTGAGAATTTAAACAATCGCTCTAAGAGGCTTTCCAATGCCTCGGGTTTGCCAAAGAGCTTCTCATAAAAGCAGAGAGAAAGAAAAAAACATGACCTTTAGGAGCAATAAGAAGAAAATGAGAAGAGTTGCCGTACGTTTTGAAGTGTGAGGTTGCGTGTGTGGTGTGAATAAAGGAATATCTCAGACTTTGATGTGGTAAATGGTCTTTTAGAACGCCTGGAACTCATATCAGATTTAACTGAACTTTGAAAGGGTTTTAACCAAAAGAGTGGGGGTTCTTCATAGTATGGTAGTGTTTTAAGTTTGTTTAAGGGCTGTTTTTACTTCAGCTGTGTAATCTCTGATTTGGATAGATATCTTTTATGAATTGTGTGCACTTTTGTGGTTCATTACTTTTATTATTTCTTTCTAAATGTTTTTGCAGTGAAGGCAATTAAAGGCATCGCTTACCCAGTAATAAAAAAACGTTCATTATTTATTCACCCTTATGTAATTCAGGACTGGTATCTGACACAAAAGAAGATTTTTTGAGAAATGTCTCAGTGATTTTGTGTTCATACAATGGTCAAGTCAATGGGGGTCAATGTTGTTTGTTTACCGACATTCTTTAAAATATCATTTTTTTGTGTTCTGCAGAAGAAAGAAAGTCGTACAGGTTTAAAAAAACATGAGGGTGAATGATGAAAAAAATTAATTTTACGTGAATTATCCCTAAAGTTTGTTAATTAAATGGCACAAATCTCATGTTTTTAAATGTAATTAAATGTGTATGTGGCTGTCAGGTCTTCACATTCTTCATTACAAAATATTCAACATTGTTATAAAAATCATTAATCAAATATGAGTGTGTTGTTTCCTTTAATAAGTTAATGCAGAAGGCTGAACAACCTGTGGTTTCGTCTACCCTCAAGATTCTGCTTGCGGTCACTTTTACCGATTGCACGTCAAGCCTAATCCAGATCTATTCTTCTGCTTTGGGACTGAGAGATGGACTAAATGTATATTTTAAACAACAGAAACTCACGGCAGGAACTAAATTCCTTTTTTAGTAAGCCAAGGATAGAAACAAAAACACCACAAAGGCAACAATCTGGAATTTTTGGGGGGTGAGTAAAATTTATTTGGAAAAGTAATGAAAGTTCCCAAACATCGACTTCCTCAGTTCTGTTGCCATTTTCAGAAGTGGGGGTTTGTGTTGGAGTGTTGGTTTAGTTTACTATGGTTTTGAAATCAACTCCAAGATTTATGGTGTTTGGAAGAAAGAGAGATTTTTTCAGGCTCATGCAAAGAACCGGACATGTGTACTGCCAAATATGTCAGTGTTTCCTGGTTCTAAAACACACCCCAACACTAAACATTTTCAATGTTTCTTTTTTCTGACACACCCAATTTAAGTGCAAGTGAACTATTTCCTAGTTCTGGGACTATTACCTGCTTTCTTTTCCTGTTCGCACCGCAGGAACTGGGTCTTTTTTTGGTGGGACTGAATTAGCTCTTTCTTCAGAGCAAATTGTCCCCATGTGAAAATTAAGTTCACGAATGTCAGCTCTTTTACTACTACACGAAAAGGGCATGTCGGATGCCTTAGCTATACCCACTAAACACCAATTGTGCACAACTTCATTCATGTTCCTTTTTCTATTTCTATTTTCTTCTTTGTATTCTCAGTAAAAGTGCATCTCGTTTCAGAACAAGGTTTAATCAGGTAAGTGGCTGTAGCGTGGCCCACCGCTTCAAAGAGCTGCACGTCTCCAGACAACACAACACATCTATAGAGGTAGACAGGCCCGGCATTACCTAATAGCCTCTGTGGATCTGCTCTGGAGGAAAGGGGGGGAGTGACAGTGGGTGGTAATCTAATCTATGGGGACAGCATCACAGCAACAGAAACCGGGTGCAGTGAGATAGAGGGAGAGGCAAAGAAAGAGAGAGGTAATTGAATATCCTCATCCTTGATTTAAAACATCTTGTCATTCTGTTGATTGTACTTATTTACAGCCTTCAGTGTAGACGGGGTGGGAGGTGGCAGGAGGTTTTAAAGAGAGGAGAGGTCAAGGTTAGGTCTAGGGAAGGTGCTCTGTTAAATGGCTGCGTTTAATGGTACTAGGAAATAATCTATCACCTTTTGTAATCTCAAGGTCACGACCTCTCTTCTGACAGTGAGTCTGTTGTGTATCTGTAATGCAGTACATATTTTCTCAACCAATTTTCCATGATATCCAATTTATTCTGTATTTTTATTTCCAAAGCTTTAAATAATACTAACCTAGACATACATTACAGTACATACAGTATACAATTTCTCCTTCAATGTTTGTAGACAAAAGCTGGATGATAAAATGTCAAGATTATGATTTTACAAATTCTAGACAAAATGTGACTATTTTTTAAAGATGATTAAATAAAAAGTGTTCATTTTTGTTTTGTTTTTAGTCACAACATAATTCTTACATTTACAATTGTGTTTTTTCGTGGTTTTGATGAGTTTACTACTATTCTAAAATTCTACTTTTCTAACTTTTCTAAAATGTCTTTAGTGTAGTTAATTCATGTTTAAATGCATTTATGCTGAATAATAACAATTAGATTAAAGATGTGGTTCAATGTATGGTGTTATTTTTTTCACAAATAATTAAACTGCTCAACGGTGCTTAACGTGCTTTTAAAAATACTGTGTGTTGTTCATAACATACTTTTCCAATATTAAGCTCAAGCAAGCTTTAAAATGTTTTATTAAATGCGGTGTAAAGTACATTACAACACATTATTCTTATTTTTTGGGCTGAAGTGTAATGTCCATGGCTTTATCATGAATAAATGGATATTGGTCCGCATTAAAGACCCATTAAAGATTAATGTAATATTTTAATGAAGCTATTTCACTTCATTTGCGTTTTAATAATTCAGCATCTACTTTTCATTTTTTCATGTTATTGAAATGTGATTGTCACATGTTTTATGGAAATGTTGATTATTTACCTAAATAATGGTGAAATCCTTTGCTGTGTACAATTGAATATAAAGATAGTTAACATAGACATGTTTTCTTTAGCCTATATATCTGTGTGTGTGTGTGTGTGTGTGTGTGTGTGTGTAAATTTCAGAGTACAATGACAGTTTAATTGTTTGTGAGCACTTGTAAATATTACAAGTAGCTTATATATTATGTATTTTAATGCAAACCTCTTCAATATTTTAAAGTTTATCTGAGCTGAATGTGAAACAGTTGGACAGACATCAAGAGAATATAGTACAGTGCAGTATAGCTGTGGACCTGTTCTAACATGTCAGGTATTTATCTGAATGACATACATTCATAGACTGCAGACTGACTAGACAAAAGACTTACTATAGCTCTTCAGACTTTGATAAATGACCACGAAGAGAAAAAGTTCACTGGAAAAACATCAGAATATTCCTTATATTCCACCGTCTTTATTTTGTTTTACAAAGTCGCATTCATGCCATTCATTTCACTTTCCTTTTCCATTTACTTTCAGTCTTTTCAAAACATTTAAATCAAACCAAAGAGCTTAAATAAGTCTCATATGTGACCACGCGTGGTTTATAAGTTTTTACGTTGACATAGTTTAGAGGCCGAATGAAATTGCTTTATTCAAAATCCACACCCTCTTTTTTCAGTTTGGATTGTTTGTTAACAAAAAGCTATTTACACTCTGTTTAACCTGAGCGTGCATACGTTCACACCCGCGCTCATCTTGTTTGTTCAGTTGTCAGAAAACAGAAGAGAATGACAGCAGAAAGAGAGAGTAGAATAGAAGTATTAAACAAAGAAAACAACATGCCGTTAACTAGTGACACTAGCAGCTGGTTTTACAATCACAACTTTATTGTACAAACAAATTCCAAAGATACCGTCTCACTACACCAATCAAACAGGAAGATAAAAGAATACTTAACTTTTTCCAAAACACATAGTTGTTTATTATGTATATGATACACAAAAGCACATTTAGATTATAGCCATATAGCAGTGGTTGCTTTAGCGCATATTTGTGCATTCTTGCCATTTCACATGAGTTTCGTTTAAACCAACTTTTATTAGGGCCATTTGTACAACTTGAACAAAACTGGTGGACTTTCTCACCTGCTTAAATGTTGCACGGTTGTTTCTATACATCAGTATTATGTGTATGAAAGAAGACATTTCATTTTTCTCATTTACAAATAGACACATTTAAAAATGTCTTTTAACAGTTAATAATACAAATTTTATCATTGGAAAATGTTTTGGCTGCAAAAATGTAAACCAACTCAGCTGAAAGCTACACAATTTGTACAAGCAGCTGCAAGGCTGGACAAGAAGCAACGGTTTAAATAAATCTCACTTATAGGCCATAATTTTGGCACATTGGTATGTGCTAAACATCAGCATCCCCGGGCTCAATTCAGGTCACGAGAGGAGGATCTTATCTCTGCACAGGAAAATAGTCCTGCCAGAGGAGATAACATCATCACTTGGAAAGCACAGTTATACACTGGGAAACCCCATGGGTACAGTTTTCATTTTTTGGTGTTGATGTGTTGAAATCTCAGCTCAAGTGTTTTTGGTGCGAGAGAGTAAGAGGGAGAATTTATTTGAATATTTTTTTGGTTGGGACAGTGTTGTTATTGATTATGGTAATGTAATATACTCAACAGCATCACAAAATGATTTGAAGAATGAGTGAAAAGCCCTTTAAGACAAAAAATATGAAATTTACTGACACTGATGTTTATTTGTATTTCTTTATTTGCAGGTGTCTGTAAATGGTTTTTCACTTGATTCAGGATTTATGCAAATCAGCAGGCACAGATTTGTACTGTGCTGTGCAACAGAATACTGCCGTTTGGGACTGTACCGCATCACATCCAGGTACCCAAACTGGCTTCAAAATGTAAAAAAGTATGCCAATATTTGATGAGTAAACTGATCAACAGAAACATGTGATGTTTATAGCACAGGTTTTGTGAAAAGGGCACACTCATAATGCGTCTTGTTTATAGAAAATGATACAGTTACGTTATTTAAATGTTCAGAGCACTATATAAGCACTTTTAGAGCTGGAGGTTAGTGCATAGAGAAATATGTCACAACTGTCTAGTCATTTCACCATTCATTCATGAAATCAGCCAGACATTGCAGGATATTGATCTAATCTCAAAACGTGCCTCAACACATTAAAGCCTATCCAACCAAAACCTCACTGTTGCCAACAGTAAAAACAAAAACCTTTCATATTCACAGGTCGCACAACTAACCTCTCTGGGTTGGAGACAGATATGTGCTCACACAGACAAAACACTCAAAGTTTTTTACTTTTGTCATCCTCCCTGTTTTAAAAATATTCTGCCGGGGGAAATGCTGTAAAAGCTTCCCCTGTCATTTTCTTCGTGCTAAAATTGCAGAGGAGCCCACACCCTGTACATTAATGTGTGATGTTTAAGATCCTGTCTAAGCCTGCGTGAGACTGGAATTCCTGTCTGATTGGAAAATCCACCTTCATTTGAAAGGATGCAAACTGTGTTTAGTAAATTTTTTTGGTTTTTCATTTTCTATTTTTGCACACACATAACATAGAGGCTACATAAGAGAAGACGTATGGACGCAGTGGTTTTGGTAGGAAGAGAATTACATTTATTGTACTCTACTTACCCCATGAACCCTGAATCTATAGTCACCTTTAACACAGACACGTTTTATGTGTGCTTTCCATAGACATAATGACTTTTATACTGTGCAAACTGTATATTGTATCCCCTAAAGGCCCAGGTAATACTACGTCCGTCAGTGTAACGTACATTTCGTCATCAGATGAATTTTCGCGCAAAAATATTTAAGACCGCGTGGACGAGACGCGTACAACAGCGCATGCGCGAGAAAACCCGTCCACATTCATTGTACTGCGTCGGCCATCCGCGTCTATCCGCGTTTACTTTAAAAGTTGTGCGACGCGTGTGAGCGCGAGACGGACGCGGAAAGTGTTTTACTTTTCAAAAAAGCATCATTTAGTGTGATTTATAAGGTCAAAAATGTGGTATTTGGTCCCCACACTGTAGTGTTTACCAGACACATGCACTTCACTGTTTGTGTAAAGCTAATTCTATCAACCCAATGCAGACTACCAGACAACTAAAGAGTTAAGATTTTTATTTCAATTAATTTGTATAATAAAAAAACACTTTATTTTAAGAATCAGGTTTGTTTCAAATCAGGATGTCCCCAAATCTAATCAAAGAGAGGATTTGTCAGATTTAGCTCACTTCAGGAGACAAATCTGTCCCCAAGTAAACACCCCACCCCCCAACACACACAATCTAACTCAAACAAAGCCACGGAGGAACTTGCCGGAAAGAATCAGAAAGGCTGACGGAGGGCACAATGCCGTGTTGACAGGTGCATGAGCTTTATCACAAGTGGAGGTGGTTCCAGCATTGCTTTAGCACAAGTTACCTCATCCAAATCTTAACAGCTCCACCCGTGTCTACAAACACATTCATCAACCCATATAATAGTGACATCCAGTACCTTCCTAGCAAAAATCATCCTTAATCGCCCGGGAAAAGGTGAGGGGCACCACTAGAGCAGTTCGGGACTAAAAGCTGAGTATGAAAATTGGTATGCAAACATAATCCCGCGGTCCTATTGTTCAGACGGGGTTATTCTCCTCTTAGCTTCGGCTCGTGACACTGTGTGGTTTTTTCTTTTTTTTCCTCTCCACGGATGAGAGGGTTTCTGTCTTAACTGGTGCCTGCAGAATTTCCTTATGCTGAAAAAAGAGGGTGGAGGCATACGTGCTTGGAGGATGCGTGTCTTTGTGAAGCAAAGCAGAAGTCAACAGCCTGTGTTTTAAAGGGAAATAGATGGATAGGTGTTTAGTGGCAGGTGCTTGTCACTGAAAGGACAAAGATGTCGGTCTTATTTGTCCTATGCAAAAAATGCGACTGTCATTTGACCGAGATTGTACAAACGGGTAAATGCCGCTGGTACTGCGTTGTGTTTCTAATACAACCGGGATATGCAGAGGTCTATGGAACTGGTCAATGATTAAACGTCTAAGCAGAGTTTATATAAACCTCCAATATCACAAAGCCTTCATTTTTATTGCCCCTTTATGGTGGCTTGTGACTTGCATGCATATGTGTGTGCGCTCTTCAAAGTTCCTTTATAAAGAGTATCTGTTCACTAAACGCATACTGGAGTTTCAAGTGAGCTATCAATCTAGATAACTTTTAAGGCATTAAAGTCATTCTTCAGACCTGACGGTTGTTTATATTAGTATGTGAGATAACTACTTTTGGACAAATTCAACATCATTGAATGTATTCTTCACAGGACCCTAGTCTGTGAAGGGACAACTAAGAACATAGTTATATAGGCTTTGTGACAGTAGAAGTCCAAAAAATGTCTCCGTGAATTCTGGAGATTTTATCACAATCCTTTGTGGAGAAGGCATTACTGCATTGCTTGTGCTTGATAAAAAAGATGGCAAAAAGGTCCAGAGAAATAATAATTATACTCACAATTCATTCAGTACTTTTATAACTATATACTGTATAACAGCCACATTAAATTTATGTCAAACACTTTGGAAACACTTTACAATAAGACTGTATTTGTTAACGCATTAATGCATTAACTAACAATTAGATCATGTCATTTTTTTAACAAATTTTGTTAACAAAGGTGATGTACAATGAATTAACAAGAACAATTGTATTGGCATTATTCACTAACAAAGATAATAAACGCTAAAAAACTATATTACTCATTGTTAGTTCATGTTAGCTGATTATTTAACAAATACCATAATAAATATGTTAACAAATACCTCATAGTAAAGTAATACCAAAACATCCATAAGTAAGTTTAATAAATAAAAATAAATTAAATAAATGTTCCTTAATTAAAAACCACATACATGTATAGCACTATAGGGTCTGCATATAGAGAAATTCAATTGTTTCTCACATGCACTTTACAGGGAACATTCTCTTTGCCCAATGTTCTTTAAAAGTCCCCACAAACTTATCATATGTCACTCTTGCAGAAAAGTTGAAAAACGTTTTATTAACATGATATGTCATTAGTAAACATTATAAAAATGTTACTTTTACATTGTTAGTGGAACAAATAAAATATTTAGAAATAATGTTTAATAATCACTTAGAATCAGAATCTTAGCAAAAAATTCTTAGAAAATGTTTTTGTTAGCTACGTTCCTATAAACAAAATATACAGTTTCTTTAGAAAACCTCTATTGTCTTTCATAACAGTTCCTGTGGCATTTAACTACAGTATTTACCTATCACAGTGAAAAAACTGTATTATTTTAAGGTGATTTAAACCTCTGCTGCATTTGCACTATTCAAACATTCACACTCTAAATGATAGAGTTCAAAGATCAATGCTTCAGAATGACATCATCAGCAATCATCAACCTTCTGCAAACAGTCGTTTTAACAGTGTGAATGAAGAACATCCATTTATGATTCAGTTCACCTACATAACAAATTCAGTTCTTTTTCGTATACTGCACACAATCAATTGGGCCAATGAAGGACTCGATGTGAATGTTCAGTGTGAATGGCGTGATTCAAAACCAAACTGCACATGTGTTCCATATGTA
The DNA here is from genome assembly GCA_019155185.1 of Beaufortia kweichowensis. Taxonomy (NCBI): domain Eukaryota; kingdom Metazoa; phylum Chordata; class Actinopteri; order Cypriniformes; family Gastromyzontidae; genus Beaufortia; species Beaufortia kweichowensis. Next base: position 15,893,951 of record CM032806.1, read on the forward strand.
TCCAAGGGATAAATACATGTCGGTTGGTGAGGACGTTCTGATGATCTGAGGAATGTTTGTGGGCTGTTTGAAATGCTTTGTGGTGCTTGGCCTTGGAGTTACAATGATCCACAACAGCTGGTGATTGTATTCGGATTGTCATAATTTGTGCCGTTTGCTTAGGCAAGCAACACTATTACTCATACTTTTTAGCCCTCGTAACCCCAAGTAATAAACACTGTGCTATGACCATGAAAGATACTTCAAATTACTTGCCTTGTTAAAGAAGAACTTTTCAAATTGATCAGAGTTAGGACTTTTGTTATTTCTGACAATAAAGTCCCATATACTTACACTAACAGGGTGAAAGAAGCATGCGTGACACTCTTTATTTAATGCCTTTTTTAGAACACAGAGAAGATCTTTCAAGTTTTAGTTGATAGAATTTGACACAAACTGGTGACATAATGTAAGAGCATAGAGCTGTATGAAGGAAGGTGTATCAAATAATTTGGTATTGAAGACATTGTTGAGATCTCTTCTGAAACTCTGCTATTAATTTAATCTCATTGCTGTGTAGGAAAAACAACTTTCGCAACTAGTGCTTTAAATAAATCTCATGTGTGGTGTGATTTGTCTATGCCCATTTCTAGATTTAATTTATAGAGTTTAAATATAGTTTGGCTTACTTGTTATTTTTAATATGCCACTCTATCAGATTTAGTTTACTTAAATTTAATAAATACTTAAAAGACTTAAATAATATGCTAATTCACACTGACTTTGTTAAAGTGTGATTAAAAAGCGTCAGTAATTATCACAAGAAAAAGCTGTGAGGTGAGAACAAACGCTTTTGCTTTTAAATGGATTGTCTGGTGCTGTGATCAATAATCCAAATAGATTTTTGTTTTATAAAGCTCTGAAGCTTGAATTCATTCAAAAGGTTCTTAAAGATATTTCCAACAAATGAACAGAATCGCATCTTTGTCTTAGATATTGTCATTAGCCTTAAACAAAAAAAAACTGCACAGTAGCAGATATTTCTCTGTGCTGTGAAGAATAAAGTGTGCTCTTTAAACTGTGTTTTACTTTAGAGAGAGGATATTATTCAAAAGCAGCCTCTCTCTCTTCCTGACAGTCGAGATGATTTACAGATTCAATTGAAGAAACGCCAGCATCACTTAGCAGGCAAATGTTGAGCGCTCATGACTTATCAAAGATGAAGCTGCGATGTGTTCACTCTGGCCATCAAAGTTGCAAATGAGGGTTTTAGAAATATATGACAGCTGTCACAACACAATGAGTGCATATAAATTGCAGTACGGATATTCTTCCTTTGTGTGCTTTATATTAAAGGTTGTTGCAAATGGATAAAATATTTGAAACAGCCAGCTTACTTTTTAACAATGCTTTTCACCATACTGATAGCTCAGAAGTCAATATTTGGTGGTTTAAATACCCATGTGAAGTCTCTCTCAAAGTTTAACGCATGATTTTTCATAGTCATGTAAAATTTTCTGAATTTACACATCTATAACAGTCCATATTTCTCATAAATGGGGCCATGAAATGAATTTTTCATAATTTTTTATGTTCTTTAAAAAGTCATATTTTCTTCATTTGTTGTGTATTGATGCTTCTGGTTTGTGCGTTTTAATTTACAGAAATCCTGCAAAGTAGGCTGCCTCTTTAAAATTAGTTCTTTTTAGTCACATCCATAACGCTTGTACATTTCCATTTTATATCCATTTTAAAATAGATAACTCGTGTATAAGTTTATGTCTAGACTCTATTAACAGGTCTTTAGTAACATATAAACTGATAGTTCAATATATTGGTAATACATTTGTTTTGTGACTATTTAAATTTCAAGTTTTGACTGAAAATGTCACATCCATAAGGCTGGAATTACCCGAATGTTCTGAGTGATTGCTATTAAGCCTAAATTAAAGTCTTTACTGGTCACTATATTGAAGGTATCTGTAACTATATCTTGCTGTTCTGTTATTGTTTTTTGTAGTTGTAGGTGTTTTTGACCACATGTTCCCTCGATCTACGCTTATCTCTGCCCTTCCCCCTGTTTTTTTCTGCATTCTACCCCTCATTAGTCTCACTGAGGCTGGTTCACACCTCATTGCCACCTCCATTCATTGCTGTTTTTGGTGATAAGCCCCCTTTAGTAGGTCAATGGGACCCTTTCAGATTCAGCTGCCTGCTTGCTTGCCTGATGAATAAGGAGGGGGGGACTAACAGACAATTAGTTAGATTTATCTATAGGCTTTGCCATTGTGAAAGAAAAAGCTCCAGAGAGCATTTCCTCATTTCAGAAAAGGTATCTTTGGGGTCTTAGCATCATCTGGTCTTACATAAGTGGACATGTGCATGACTAAAGCATTTGGTGGTCTAATGGGCAACGGAGGTTAGAGTCATTCCCCTGTCACTAGGAAAATAATAATAATGTTAAAGTAACTGATGTTTTAATAAAACATTGTGTCAAACGGGAAGAAAACAGAGAAGAAACATTTAGTCCTGAGGTGCTTTTGGAACAATAGTGGTGTATTGCACATTGCAGAGGCGTCTGATGTCGCTCTCATGGACTTTGCTGTTGTTTGGAGAGCAAATTGGGTCAATAAAGATTTTAGTGGAAAGAAAATTGTCACCTCGAGCCCTTCGGGGAAACCTTACAACTGTGAACACAAAGCTGACAAACAAACACTGGTTGTTTCTCAGAATGACATACTTCAGACTTATCCTTAAACACAATATGACAAATCTGTCTTAAGCAGAAACCACTGGGGTTCACGGATGTTTTCCCCAAACACAGGGTAGTTTAATTAAATAGAAGATACTATATGAAGCTTGACTGAACTTTTCTTGCTGTTGAGATAATGTGCTCTTAACTTTGTTGTGGTCATCTTTACTAAGCAAACACAAGTCGTGTCAGGGGTGTGTGGACATTGTTGAAACACACAAACAGAATGAGTGGAACAGCTTTATCTGCAGGGAAACAACAGATCATAATCACTCATACTCTATATACGTAACAGTTTCTTTTTTAATATTATTTTATACAGTATCTTATTATTTACATTTTGAAAGTTTAGAAAGCCTGTTTTAAAATTCAAAATGTTATTGTATCAATTTAAAATGTGTATGTTATGGTATATATTTACAAATGAGTTTAGAGTTTTTATTGTGTCTAGTAGGCAGTATATTGACCATAATCATTATTAGTAGCTATTGATATCCATTATGTAGCCTAGATATCATCATACTAACCATTCTTCTTTCACTTAGAAAAGCCATACTGAATAAACACTATTATGGTATGCATTTAAAATGTTATTGTATCTATTTAAATGTAATTTGTAAAGTTTTGGGCAATTCCATGCAAATGTCAGCCTTACCATGAACAATTTAAGTTTTTACCAAAGGTTTTTACTATACTGATAGTTCAGATGTCAATATACTAAATTAAGTTAAATACCCATGTGACGTCTCTTTCTAAGTTTTTAAAGCATTTGTTTATGTTTAAATCATGATTTTTTTATATTCAGGTAAAGGGCTGTTTTCAGAATTGTCACATCAGTCCATATTCCTCATAAATGCACACATAAAAAACTATTTTATGTTTTTTGAAGAATCATTTCTTTGTTGGGTATTATTGCTTCTAGTTTTTAATTCACAGCAATCCCAAGTATGTAATTTTTTTTTTTTTTGTCACATCCACACATGACACATGTATATTTCCATTTTAAAAAGATAACTCGTCTATAGACTGATTTTTTTTCTGATGTCTGGACTCTATCAACAGGGCCTTAGCAAAATATAAATAGATGGTTCAGTATTCTGGTAATAAATACATTCTGTGAGAATTTATATTTCAAGATTTGACTGAAATTGTCACGTCACGGTGTGAAGGAAACTACAATCCCAGAATGCAGCGGGTGAGCTGTTTAGCAGTACTGAGGTGTTACTGATGGAGGGGGAGTCAGTCAGGTCTTAATGCTCAGTGATGTCAGAGAGAGAGAGAGAGAGAGAGAGAGAGAGAGAGAGAGAGATTACATCCATGAGTGCGGAATCTCGCCGGATCCTCTGAAGTGTTGGGGGAGGCCGACGCCACGGACTATCTACAGACCACTACAAGATAAAAAAGTTAATTTTGCGTCCAATTAAAACGAGCAAACTTCCACTTTAACGTTCCGTCTTAGTTCGTGACGTTTAACGGATTGCCGACCGAAGAGGAAAAGTTTTCCCCATACCATCTTTTCGCATGAACACAAACATAAAGCGCACGGTTGGGATTTTTCAGAGATGCGTGTGTTGACTGTGTAAGTAAAGTTCTTACACTAAACCTGGAAATCTTCACAGGATCTTCAAGAGTTGCTCGCTACCCGTTGAGTCTTTTCACTGATTACAAACGATTCTAGAGTCGATCGAGAAAAATACAAGACGATTCAAAGAAATCTTCACACAAGCAAAAGAGAGAAAAAATACGACAAACGGAAATGTGGAGTTTTGTCCAGTGACTGGAAGTGAGTTTTTACCAACTTCTACTAAATCTAAAGTGGGATTCATTTCATAAGAAAGGATTTTCTTCAGAGAGGACAAGGTGAGTGACGTCTGTGAATGGACCATATCCTGCTTTTTAATATATGTTTGTGTTTTAATACTGTAGATACGGTTTCTTCATGATGAATAAACGTTGATGTTTGTGTTGTAATACTGTTTCTTGATGTTTATTATAGATATTTGTCTTCTGGCAGAAATGTTGTTATTTTGCATTTTTCACTTTCTCGTATTTATGTTTACTGTTATTGTTTATTGTTTATTTTTACCGCAAGAGTCCTCATTGGGTTAATGTTTTTTTTTTCTCTGAGCAGTTAATATGTTTAAACATGACTCATTTTTTAAAAACCGTTTATATTTCTGTTATTGCTGTAAGATAGTGTTCACACACGGACTCGTGTAATACATTACAGACAACATTATCAGCGCTCAAATAGATACAGACGGCAGATGTTACGTGAACTAATGCGCGTTCCTGTACTGCCTTGCGCGTTCTCGCTGATCTTTCACATTTAAAGCACCTAGTGGGGCGCCTCAAAAACGATCGTGTTTTCCAGGTTTCCACAACTTTGTCAGCAGTAGTTTTTATTGTAAGTGCTCTTGGGTAACTTTGTTATGAATGGTTGTTGTTTTTAATAGTTGTGCCCATACACTTGTTCATTCATTTTTTTCACATTTGAATCGGTGTTGTTGTTACAGAATTTGCCCTTTGCCTAGGGGTTGTCATAATTCTTTTGCCAGGATGCCTTTTACCAATTGCAAATGATCTCTGTGAAAGGCATGTTTGTTCTTGCAGTTGTTTATCTTCCTCCAGTAAAAGGGAAAATTGTAGTAGTATGGGCTTGGATGGCCCTGTGGCAGAAGGCTAATTCATAAAAATCATGCTTTTTATTCATAAAAATCCTGGATCTTATACAAAAAAGGTTTCAACACAATCCCGAGTGACTAACACAATGTTCCAGAGTTTGTGTATTTCTGTACCCACTACACAGCATCACTTTTCTTTCCCTCCTCATCATTTACTAGATTGAAGACTCCCGCTTTTAATTCTTGTGTGCAATCTAGAACGTTTTGTCCATTGTTGTGCCTTGTATATCAAAGATACCCATGTTAAGACAAACCTCCTTCCTGATCGACTTCCAGAAACCCTTCCCGCTGTAGAGTGACCATTGTTATTTGAAATGGAGACATTCGCAGACAGTTTGCACCTTTTCACTTGCGACAGGGACTTGATGGGGGAGCAGAGACGTATCTGAATGGCGGCGCACAGGCTGGCATACATGTGCAGACATGACTTTTTGTTAGACGGTACAGACATGTGAGCTGGTGGTTAGATATGAATATTAGTACATTTTTAAGAGCTCCACCACGTATAAAGTTTGGGCATGTTTTGGATCTGGAGTTGGGATTTAATGGGAAAAGAGAATTTGCTTATTATAGAAAGTCTTTGTCGACTAATATTGTATTGATGTGCCTACGTGTCAGCATTCAATTGATTTCTCGGGTTTTGTACTACTTTTACAGGTCTAATATTGAAGTCTTTAATTATTTTCACCCATTAAAATACTGAAGATCTGTAACTGACCTTGTAAAAATGCAGCCGCTTAGTCCGCAATTACATCAATTACTTGAATTGGAGAGGAAATCATTATGGCTGCTGGTGCCTCTGGATCTGACCAGTGTTTGTAAGTTTACCCGCTATGAACAGGTTGAAAAATTCCTCAATGTTATTTCTATAGACATTGGAATCTGACATTGACAGCTTAATGAAGTTGCATTAACGAAAGCCAATAAGCTTGTTTACTTGAGTTTGCTGGTTAGATGTATACACTAAGTGGCCTGAGTAAACATCCGTGGTTTTGAGACGGTAACAAACACCATGTCTGTTGCAGTGGTTTTGTAGTAAAAGTTTCACAGTGAAACGCTGTGTTCCAGTGTTTGAAATTGAAAGGAAGCAAAGGGATGGTAAGAAGGAGGTGCTCTGTCATGGGTGTTTTTCCGGTGGAAGTACGTTGGAGAGAGTTTGAAGAGGAATTCTTTGCCTTATAATTTTCTGCGCTGACAGGGCTGGGCTGGCAAAGTATTGCCCAGTAGTTTTAAATGGAAGTTACAACCACACAAATAAATATGTGAGAGCTTTAACATTAAACTTTTGTGGAGCATTTGAATACATCTAGCCTCCAGAATACCTATTGTCTTAGTCTATTGACATCAAAATGGCTGCCATGCGTCTTACTTTTCTGTCAGGACTTAACGTGGAGGAGCTTAGTGATTTAGATCAGAATTTGAGATTTTGAATGAAATTACGAATGAGAAGAGGCAACAGGAAAGAGGTTTGTATAGGGCATTAGCATGGTCCTAATGGCCTCCCCATGGAGTGGCAGTTTGGGGACGCATGGTTTGGTGGGCTGGCTGTGGATCTGGCTCCCACCAATGCAGAATGAGTGAGGTCAGGCGTCCCGTCTCCGACACAAACCAATCCCGCTCTCTGGAATGTTCCGCTTCAGTAGTAAGCTGCGGTAATGAGCCGGGCCTGCTCCATACTCAAACCGGGTTCCCCTCCAAAGATCAGACGGAGGGAAAAAAACTCGCTGGGGTTCATTAATTAGGGTACTAACTTTCTTTCCACTTGACCGCATTTATTTCTTTTTAGTCTGTGCTCTTGACTGTTTGAGTATGTTTTTTCTCTCTCATACTGAACACTGTGGAACATTAAATATAATGACCTGAATGTTTTTTCCAGTTAGAAATGTTAACAAAAGGCTAGTTGTTTTTTAACATTTAAACATTAACTTGCTCTCAGCCACTTCCACCTATGTTTTTTTTCCTGGACTTTTTTAAAACGAATTGTTTTAACAGTTCAAGATATATTGGGTTGTTCAGAATATATTATTTTTACCTGTTTGTGTCGGTCATATGCTGTACTTAAAAGAAAAGGAAAAAAGTGTGCTTTTGCTATAAGTGTGGTTTTTGGTTGTAAAAAGCTAATTGTAATTAAGTGCCTTTTGTGGATGAATGGATTTGGTTTAGATATTGTTAGTGAATAAATGGCTTTAGGGGGACATTTACATGACACTGAATTAACTACAAATGAAAAGCTTTTTATGCGATTTGGCATTTTATTTGCATGACGTTTTGGGGGCCTGAAAACACAAAATTTTGAAAACAATACTATTGTCATCATCATTGTGTAAACTAGTGACAAAGTGACACCGCCGACTACTGGCCTGGCATGCATAATACAGCCTTTTTATGTTGTAGTCTGTATGTAAAACTTTACAAAAAGACAAAGACATAGCTTTTCTGTTTTTAGCACATTTGTTGTTGTGTAAAGGCAAAAATTCAGGGTTTCTTTATGCCGTTTTTGCCAGTGTTATTGATATAGTCGTGGACAAGAAAACAGTTATGTGAAAAAGAGATGGGATGTGATGGGGAATGGGATTTAAAATTCAGTATGGATTCCAACTTGTGTTAGGTAGGTTATTTTTCTTTTTTTAGGAACTTTATCACTTAAAAAGATTGAAGTATTAGTAGGATCAAATACAAGTAGAAGTTTGAAGGTACTTTTCCAGTGCATTTGGTTTCTCTTAACTCACCCAACCAATGCAGAGTTGTGTTTGGCTGTGATAATACTTCAGAAATAATTTTAGTGATAGATTATATAAAAAAGTTGCTTGATTTTGAAGGGTGTTTTCTTCTAAAAAGACAAATGCATTAATGCAATTTAGGAGACAAATGTTGTATTGGACTCTAAGCTGGATGTTCATCACATTACCTCACTCTCTGGCACATAAACACTAACATAAAAACATAAAACGCGTGACGGGGACTAACACAGAGCTGAAGGAAAACACAGTTTCTCTCTTCAGGCCAAGCCACTTGTATTAGGGTTTGTGTTGAAATGTGTAAATGAAGTTTGAAGGAGGAGTTCCCATAGATAGTGTGACGAATGGTGTGTCGGGGTCACGCTGGGGTCTAAACCAGCACATAGTTGACAGATAACTGTGAACTGGTGGGTTTTTCATGCGAGTGTGTGTTTGTGTTTCTAGGTCTGTGTATATTTAATCCTGTGTGTTTGAGAGTAAACTGATAGAGTGACCCAGACACAGAAGTTCACTGTGAAACCATTCATTTTACTATGAAAAATGATGTTGCAGATATTGTAACAAAAATCAAACAGTTTTTCTTTAGCTTGTCTGAAGTCATTTTGTTAATGGAAACTCAGAAAGACAAGTTCTTGTAAATAAGTGTGATTAAAATCCTTGAATTCTTAAAGGTCGTGCTGTTCCACTGTTGGCCTTATACAGCAACGTTTGTTTTGATGTCAGCTTCATGGTTGCATATGAAATAGGTAGAAGAAAGGAGTTTTATCAGGTTGTTTACAAGAAAACTCTGATCTGTGTTTCTTAAGCATTACAGGGCTTTCCATGAGTCGTGTGAGTTTAACGGAAATTTAATAACACTTTACAATACGGTTCTATGTGTTAATAATAGCGAGTAAATGCACTTGCTAACATAATCTAATGTGTTTTTTAGCATTTGTTAATGACAATGCAATTCTTTATGCGTATGCAATGTTCATACGGTAATTCATTGTGTTAACTAATGTTAACAACATTTTAGCGACTTTTGATTTAAAAATTGATTAGTAAATGCTGTAATTTACATGAACCAAAATCAATTCTTCTCTTGAATAATTTTTCTTGGATTTGGTGAAAAAAAGTTTGTAGTAAGTTGATCATATACATGTGCAGTATAAAAGTTTTTGTAATCTTATCATACTGACAAATATTGTATGATTATAGTGATCTTATTGTTAATATGTGTAGTATTCTGAGGAGTTGGCATACATAGTAGGCGTAATTAAAATATTCAATTCATTATTTTTTTCGTTTTTTTAATAGTAATAATAATAATAATAATATTATTTTCTTTGTTGTTTCTCTCTTGTCACGCACACAGCTCTGATGTCCTAGTTGTGTTTATGGAGTGCTGGGCTGGGTGGAGACCTCAGATGTAGAAGACCCTTTACACTGATAATGATGATGATGATGATGATGATGAAGACCATGCTGCTACTGATCTCAGTATTCCTACTTCAGGCTCTTCAGTCCCAGGGCAGACCAGCCACCCCAGATGAGGGTAAGTTTCATCAGAAGCCATATGTTAGATACCAAACATTGGTTGTGATACCAAAAAACTTGTGCCATTATCTACTTATAATTTTAGCTTTAACAGGTCACCAAAATAATATAACATTTTATATAATATAATAACATAATGTTTTTATTTTACCTGTACTCTACATGTACTGAGATTTCTCTTTTATGATTGGCTTATTTTATCAAGTCATTCTTTTTAGGTCATTCTTAAGATGACCTAAAGAATGACCCGCTATGTTATTTAGTACGTCAAACTCTTCCTTTTTCTTCTTTTTTTTACCTTGTCTTGTAGTGCTAAATGAGCTGCCTTTTAAAACATAATTAGCTTATCCACAGATATGTTCGTTTTTCCATTATGCCAAAAGTAGAATACAGGAGGATACTTCTGCTCTGTGAAATGTGGAAGTTGACACACGGATGCGATTTGTTGTCGATATCCATGGCTATATGCTAAAAAACTATTTAAAACCCAAGCATAGACAGAGAGTGAAAGGCAGAATCGGCTGAAATGAAGCCCTGAAAAATGTGTCTCTTGGCAGCATTCCAGCGGAGCGAGAGCTGGTGTCTCTCACAGGCCCAAACGTGCTTCAGTAGCTTCATGGTCCTCTTTGGATTAAAAAACTAAAGTGAGCTCGGGAGACTTAACGCCTAGCATAACAGTTGCAACCATTATGAAATGAGTGGTCTCCATATCGACTGCGAATGCTTTAAATAAACCACGTTGGTTTGAATTTACCCTAGAGCTGAAGGTGTGAAATAGCTGTCGTCTGTAGCCTCCAGCTATGCAAAAATACCTCCGTTCACTCTCTCTCTCTCTCTCTCTCTCTCTCTCTTCCCGTTGTCTCCCTCTCCTCCTTTTGTAATGAGAAGGTATTTGTTATCAAGGGAAGAGTCGACTACCGGAGACGCTATAAATTACTGCTTTTAAAAGACGAGACGGAAAGTACTCCGCCCTGTGGTGCTATTCCACAGCGGAGATCATGTTTCTGGGAAAAAAGCAACAAGTTTTCTAGTGGTTGGTCAAGCGTAAATTTTACTCTTGATGAAAACTTTGCACAAGAAAGTATAACATGGGCAAACACAATATAAGGTGAAAGTGTGATGTGAAAAAGTGGGTAAAGAGGGAATCGTGAGCATGACGGACAACAAACTTGATTTGTAGTCACAGTAGGACTAAAAAAATTTTAATGTTACAAAACGGGGGCTCATCCGGGATGTAAATCTGGAATATGTCTCCTCTGTGAACATATCTCCTCTCTATTTTGGTTATAAATTTTGGTTTCTGACTATTTAAACACTGTCCTGAGGTTTTTTCTTAAGACTGTAACATAGGTGGGAGGCAAGGACAGAATGTGATGGATTAGCTTTTACCCACTTAATGTTTGACAGCCAAATGGCCAGACGTGCCGAGACCATCTACGCGTTTCCTGTCTTTTCCTCTCTCTTCTTCCTCCTGTCAGGACAGAGCTCCTTTCTGTCTATCCCCCAGGCCTCCTGTGGTGTAAATGATAGTTTCAGCTGTTGATGAGTGACTGAAACTTCAGCATTTGGTTACACTTGTTTCGTTCTATAGGTGGGAATCCAGTCTGTGCAACAACACGACTTGAATTCATATGTACCTTAATTCAAAGGTGAAGTAGATAGTGCAGGTTTGTTTGTTTCACATACACTTTTTTAAAAACTCTTTTATAAATTGATGGTCTGTGAATCTATTAATTGTTTTTAGGATTATAGAGAATTAAATGTGGGATTGTTCACCACAGCTTTACGGGATGTTTCTATAATCCAGTTATGTCTTTAGAGGGCCATTTCCTCTGGCCTGTAATTGTACTTCCTATGAGCTTCAGTCGCTGTCAATCAAAAAGGGTAAAATGCAAAGATGAGATCGATTTACAAGAGACAGAGTACTGGGTTTAGTCATAACCACTAAAGCTTAAAATCAATGTTTTTGTCATTTCTCTTTTATGTACTAAATGTAGAGAGAATATACATGTGTCGAGGTCCCATTATGCCCATCATTTTACATGTCTTAACAAGACAAACAATAAAAATATGCGGGGCGCGATACAGGTCATATATATAGATACAGTTAAAATTCACGATTGAGGTGGGGATTTTATACTGTTTTCCAAGAGAAAACCAAAATGCAGAACAATAAAGTTGTAATGTACACAGAGCTAGAACAAACACCATACAATAGACAGACAAACAGTTTTGAAAGTACGTTGAAATTGGAGATTATTTCACACTAAGGAAGAGTTTACATAGAATACAAACTTATTATGATGTTTATAGTTAATGTCTTTTGATGTGTACTAAATAAATATTTTTTTTCTTATTGTAAAACCCACACATGCTCTAAATGGAGATGAGGAAACAATGGCTGTGATTCTTGCTGATCTCATTCTTGTCCTCCTGCAGAGCATGTGCATGTTTACATGGGCACATTTGTGTGTAGGCAAGCAGTGATTGTGTTTATACAACTATGGCCATTGTGAACACATGCCTTTAGCGTCCAAGTCCTGACGTGAGCTGTATTTTAGCGTGCTAGCATTAGACTGGGGACGTCACGGGGGTGTGCATGAGCATCATAATGCGCCAACAACTCCTTTACTAATCATGCAAAGTAAATTGTGTAGCAAATTAATGAAGTACTCTGTAATGAAGTCACAGTAATCAGATTTAGTCACTAAATGAGATTACTGATCGTATTGCAGTTTATTTGTGTGTTCATTATTTGTGGCAGCGCACAAATTTAGACTCATTCTGAGACTAAATATCGATCTGTATTTTACTAATATTTACTGAAATCAATTGATTTAAAATCAGTAAAAAACAAAATGATTTTGACTTGGAAAAAATAAGAAAATCTAGTCTGTTGTGGCTAGCCTCTGCACTAGAAACATTGCACACTAAATGATGGGTAAGATTATACAGGGGTAAAAAAGTAAAACAAAATACAGGTTTATCAGATTGCAAGACCCAAGTAGACGAGTAGGATAAAAACCCAGGAATCAACAACGTTGAGTGTCACAATAAAAATTTTACAATATCTCACTGGCAGAAAAACAGATATTTACAGTAAAGCTGTTAAATCTTTCATTACAATGATGTTTTTTTTTGCTAGCTCACGCTCTCTTTCGCTCCGTCTTCCCTCTTGTATTGCAAGAGGAAATCCTTGTGGTCATTCTCCTCTGTATTGCTTCCTCTCGTGTCCAGTCCCTCTCCAAAAGGTCTCTTTCCTGTTCTGCGCACCATCTGCGCCTTTCTCGCCTCTCAATTTATCCTTCACAAAAAGATCAAAATTTCACGATTCAGTTTAATTAACTTGATTTTCAGGGACGTCAGTCATCTTTTTCCAATGGCATGAAGCAGGAAAAAAGAATGTGATGGCTGTTCCAACTGGGTTGCTTTTCTAAAAATATGGACTTTAATCCAACTTAATCTAGTCATGGATTCTGGAGGATTAACAGGCCTGAGATTTCAGAAGAAACTACTTGAAAAATGCTTAATCTTTTCATTTGGTTTGCTCCATTGGAAACAATCGTAGGACTTGTTGAATTTGTTGAATTACTTGTTGTGAACATGTGCTACAGACATGAATGATACCTAAAAACATCAAATCATGCCTTGAAGTTTTATTTTATGCACTACATTTTTCATTTACTGCAACCTATAAACCAAATTTATATTCTGTATATTTTTGGACAAATTTGATTTTCTAGTTTTTAGCGCAGGAGTGCCGTAGTTCGCAGTGCAACATCTGGACTGTATAGTTCGCACAACAAAGCTTGTCTTCAGCTTGTATTGCATTATACGTTGTTTCCTTCTTTGAAGTGACTTATGGTTTGGTAGCATGCCAGCATTTAATATCCTGGAAGGAAGCATGTCGATTAATGACCGTAAATCATCAGGCAGCTGTATAATTTCCTCCCGTGCGATTATTGTGGAATACTTTCGCTCGATACCTCATAGTAAACAGAATTCCCAGTGAACGGCGTAAAATATTTTCGGGGTCCGTTCTGCTTAGTGGTAGGTGCCAGGAGGAAATTGCTTATTGTCACAAACGTATGATGTGGGGTGTGTCTGTGATATGTCTGAATTGCTCATCAGTTACTATATAAAGTGTTTCTTGCTGCAGAAGCGACACAGAGGTCAAACGACCCTGGTTTGTGTTGCTTGTGCGTGTAATTCATTTTGGAAGATAAGGATACATTTCTGCTTATGCTACTGAGCTCATTTCTGAGCTGTTCTTCATGGCTAAATAAAGACTAGACTGGCTCATCTTTTCTTCTGCCCTCATTCTTTTCTGCCGTGTTTTGGTGTGGGGTAAGTTGATCTGTCTTTGGCCCCTGTTCCTGTCAGGATTAAGAGCCTGTTAGACACATGCGAAGCAGGAAATACCTTAACTAGACCCTACTGAGGTCACCATGGATACCAGCCCAAAAACCTGCCGCTACAGGCCTCTCGCTCGCTCGCCTTTATTGGTGGGAGTTAGTGGTAGTGACGGGGTGGAGTTACTCCAGTAAAACTAGTCAAGAGGAAACTTGGGCAATGTTTGTGCTCCGCTCACTATGAAAAGCATAGCAGTATGACCAAAGCTGTTTACTTCCTTTAAATCTTTATTATACTTTTAAAGATAACATGATTATGTGATTCAAGATTATATAGAAAGTAGTAGTACTAGTAATTTTCTCGACAGCTGATGTATGTAAGGCCATTTGGGTAAAGTAAAAGAATTTGACTCTGCATTACATGATTTAATCAAATGAAATGCACATGTTTACATCATTTTGTTAATACCTTTCGTGATTAAATAAATGAAAGGAACGTCCCTAGATAAACATGATTTATTTTATCAATGGCATCTGTCAGTTTTTGTCACATCCAGCAGATGCACATTGCAAACAAACTTTCAAATTGAGTCTTTTGGGTAACATGTCACCTCATAGACTATCATTTGAAGGCCTTCAGTGAATGTCCTTCAGCTTTTTGGTTTGTTTTAACAAACTTTGAAACATGTTTTTCATTCAAATGCAAGTTTCATTTGTATTTAACCTGGACAATTTCTTTAACCTTTCCTTGCCAGAATCTAAAACACAAATCTGTACCACATTGTGAACTTGCGCTCTTGTGTTTATTCCTGGGTCATCAAAGTGACTCACGATGATGTAGGTCAAGCATTGTTTCTTTAGATTTACTCATGACTTACAAAACAATAGTATAAATGTCATTCTCAGCAAGCGGCAGCATTTCATGGAAATCTAACCTTTTTTTGAACAATTATCCCGCCGTGATGCATAGTTTACAGGAAACCATTTGGTAACATTTCAATCTCTTAGAGCAGGTCAGATGCAGCATTACTGAACGAAAATAAACCCAATTACCATTTGAACTGGAAGCAGTTACCTTTTGCTTTATAAATGTAAAAATCTCACTTTAGTTTACTGTTAGTAAGCAGCAGCAATTAGCATTCACATGTCAGTATGTGCTCTTTGATAACTGCAGTTCATTCTTTTAAGAAAGACCCTCAACAGGGCCAATCCCCCAGTACGCTTGTGTCCTAACTAGAATCAAGCCCCTTAAGAATTTACAACAACTTGCTTGACAGGTGGAGACGGGTGACAAAATGTTGATGGACAATGAATCAGCCTAATTATATTAAGCCCCCCCAAATCTCAGCTCCCCCGCTTCTAATGGTTGATGGCAGCAGCGTATGGTCCCAGGTGGCTTTGTCTGAGGCAATGCCCCCAACCTTGCATCCCATAATCAAATTTGAGCTCCCTCTCAGAATTGGCCTGACAATTGGCCCTTGACTAATTCAGAATGAGATTTGATTTGAGTTGGTATCTGTGGTGGATGTTGTGATCAATTTCTTCATTCTTAAAAAAAAAAGGGATGCCCTAGAAAAGCATAACTGAATATAACTAAACAGGAACTCTTATGTGTTTTCTTAGCTGTCGAACTGGTGGAGCCCACGCCATTCACTCTCTATCCGGGGGACAAACTGGAGCTGAGCTGTAAAGGTAAAGAAGAGGCACAGGAAGTGACCTGGACCAAGGACCTCATTCCATTGGTTGACGGAGAGCACACACGCCTGAGGAACGATCAGCTGGAGATTGAAACTGTGGAGCCAGCTGATTCTGGTCTGTATGCTTGCTTTGCTCAGGGACCCAATAGCAACCACACAGACTACTTCAATGTCAATGTTACAGGTGAGAAACTCCTATAGTATGACATCACTGACAGGGCTTTACTTTGAGCTGCGAGATGCATTTCTAAGCTTGTATGGCGAAAAGAGAAATGTTGGATTGATCGTAGCTTATAAATAAATCAAATTCTCATTTCTTGGGCAGATGGATTGGCTTCCTCAGAAGATGATGATGAAGAGGAGTCTTCCTCAGAGGAGACAAAGCTCTCAAGTAGCCAGAAACTGCTTCGTGAGTACTGTCCACTTTAGTGAAACTCTTAAGATCAGATATCTAAAAAATGTAAATAATGAAATTAGTTCCTCATGACATCGGTGTGGTTGTCTTTTGAAACAGGAATTATAACAGGAAATAGTCTGCATGTTTGCTTTATAAGCCACAGCCGTGTCCAGTGGAATTTGCCAATCTTTTGTCTATTAGGACCAAATTTATTTCGATGGATTAATCTTTGAGTCTGGATGGCACCATTAAGCCAATCAGAGAGAGTAAAACCACCCAAACATTGCACCCTTTGATCGGTGGTCCGGTCACAGTCATTCTTCAAGATCTTACTGTTTTTCTACATCCTGTTAAGTTTCAAGAAGGATAAAAGCACATTAATGTGCACACAAATGATATTGACTGAAAACCTCTCTGCTGCATCTCTTAAAGAAAATCAGAGAATAAACTTTTTGCTTTTGGTTTGTCATTTTATGTGTTTTGTACAGCTACTTGAATGCATAAAGCTACTTTTAAGCAAATTTTGGTATGTTTTGCTTTCTTTGTCATGACCAGTTTTTTGTTCTTTTTCTTTCACAGCGATGGCGCCGGTCTGGGCTCAACCTGATAAGATGGAGAAGAAGCTCCATGCGGTGCCTGCCAGCAAAACCGTCAAGTTTCGTTGCCAGGCCAACGGTAACCCTACCCCAACACTCAAGTGGCTCAAGAACGGCAAAGAATTCAAGAGAGACCAACGAATTGGAGGATTTAAGGTGAGAGTACTCGGACATGGACACCAAACAGCAGAAATAGATAAACAGCCATGTTTGTTTGAATGTAGAAACCTACTATGTGTTTTATCGAGCTTTGTTGATAAATAGCACCATTTGTGCCTTTTTTATAAATAAGAGATATTTGTTATGTGTTGTATAGCAAAAATCTTTCATTGGCTGTTAACTCTGATATAAGCGTGTGTCCAAACAAAAACATTTGTGGTGGCCCCTTGCTCTGGGTTGGAGGTTAGAAGGGCAGATCATCTCCTCCTCAACAAATCGCTCTTCCAGACACTTCAATATAGCATGACAGGAACTGAATAGGTGTGCCTGGAAGGCAGACACTGGATCTGAGGCTTTCTGGAGGAAATAGATCTTTTCTGCTTGACTTTACTTGCTTTGTGCAACTGGTTCTCCTCAGACATGCGAGAATGAAGTCTGACTTTGTGCTTTTAACTCATTAAAACATAATTTAATTTCTTAAATATTCCTAAAATAACAAAACATTCAAATCACATTTTAATTTCATTGAAACACACAATGAGCAATACAGGTTTGTTTTGGCTGGAACACTCTGGAACATTTTTTTTGTTTGTTTTGTTTTTCTTTTAACCAACAGTTGATCTAGTTATGCAGTTATGTGCAGTAACATATACAATTAGAAAGAACATTTTGCTGTGCTCAATCTTTGTTACCATACAGTTTTATATTTTACCAGGTTGATTTTTGTATGCAAAGTTAAAGCCCTCAATCAGACATGTGGTTAGGGATTTGATTGCTTCATGCTGCGGCCTTCTAATAGGGAACAGAAGAGCTTTCCTTGTTTTCCAAAAACTGGCATGTTGCTTAAGGCTACTTCTAGATTAATCTGGAAAATGTAATATTATCGTCCACACTGACGTTTTTAAACTTTTCAAACGCTTTAATAATGATTGTTTTCCAAACGGGTTTCCAAACACTTCCTCCTTTACCATTGGTTAGACAACCAAATTCCTCTTTAATCTGGTGTTGGGATTGAATTGTTTTTGAAGCATCACTTTTTAGGGAAATCATCTAACCAATCAAGCAGTGATTAGTGAAAATATTTAACCATTGAAAGCTACTACACTCACTCTCTACATGACATTACAGTGATATTCTCTGCAGTCCTCTGCTTGTATCGTGTCCTTGCGTCTGTGTTTCTCATCAAGGTGTGCTCCAGCTGGGAGGCATTAGTCTTCTTCCTCTCCTCACCGCATACACACTTTACCATCTGGTGTGTGTTTGAGGCCACTGCTATGCATACACATGCACACGCATGCTCGCAATTACTCGTGCGTGGACGTGTATGAATATATGACCCAAAATGCTTTTGTGTTTTTTGGCACGTGCTTAATACCTACATCCTCAACGAGTAAGCAGCGAGTATTCATGCGTCCAGCGTGTGTTTAAGCTACAGAAGTGTGAAAGGGTTCTGTTGAGGGGCCCTGCAGCTTTTTTGGACTATAACCTCCCCCTCGGTCCTGTTTCTGTTCCTTTTGTTTAACAAGAGTCCAGCCCAATTGTTCATTTACATTAAGTGTATGTGAAAAGGAAGTTAGGCAGACTGAGTCTACCAGATCACATCTGGGGTTCTCTAGGGGTTGAAGCCATATTAATTGCCCAACCAAAAGCTCTTTATGCTTGAATTTAATAAAGAATGTCTGGTGGAACTTAAAGGAAACGTTTACCCAAACTTGCTCTCATGTTGTTTCAAAAAGGACTTTCTTCCTTGGAAAGCATGCAGTATAAAGTAATCCTGATGATTTGTGCATTAAGCTTTGTGTGAAAAACAGACTGAAGATCTTAAAAGTTTCTGCCACTGCTTTTGAAATGAAGTGTCCAATGAGAAAAGCAATCCAGAATCATCCTAATTCAACTGCATTGTAGATGTCCGTGTTGATTGAAGTACTGTAGTTTGATGTGTGCTGTTGGCTTGCAATAGGGTCCGTAATATTGGACATGAAGTGGCTTGTTTCCCACTCTTCATGGAACATGTTGTTCTCCAGAGCTCTGTTCTTGGGCCGTGTTGGATGTTGAACTGAACTGACCTGGTGTAGATGTGTTGCCAGCATACTCTGTTAAACGTCCTCAGCCTTTCATCAAAATGATCTTAAAAAGGTGAATGAGCCTCTAATGCATTTAGCAGTTTTCTAGTTTTTTGCACTGGGTTGCAAGGATGTTTTGTCTTTGCGTATATGTATGTGCATATGGATGTGACATTTCCAGTCAATGCTTAAAACATAAATTATCACAAAATGTATTTATTACCGATATATTGAACCAGCTGTTTATATTTTACTTAAACCCCTGTTAATAGAGTCCAAACATCAGAAAAATATCAGTCTATGCACAAGTTATCTGTTTTAAAAATGGAGATATACATGTTTTGGATGTGACAAAAACATGTATTTGTAAGTCGCTTTGGATAAAAGCGTCAGCTAAATGCCTAAATGTAAATGTAAATGTATCAATACTAAAAAGCAACATAGTTTTGTGACATTCCTGATATGAGTAAGTCATACCAATGCAGTTTTGAACTGATCTCTGCATATCTCACTCTCTTTCACTACACAGGTTCGAGAGCACATGTGGACCATCATAATGGAGTCTGTTGTACCGTCAGACAAAGGCAACTACACCTGTCTGGTGGAGAACAAATACGGCAGCATCAATCACACCTACCAGCTGGACGTAGTCGGTCAGTCAAAATTATTCTCTTTTTTTACTTCTCTTAGTTTAAGGGTAAATGGAAGTGGTCTTTTACCATTCCCTTGTCAAAGCCTTTTCAAGTTTCCCTTCCCCACTAGCTTAATTTTGGTGATTTATTGCTAAACCTTTGATTAATTCGATTTTCGGGTATAGCTAGCACAGAACATAGCAAATGATCCCCAAGGGAGGCGCTTCAGTGTTTGCTCGAATCCATCAGATGCAAATGGCTGTTGTTTACCATGTAGCTAATGTTTTGGTGCAGTACCACTAATGGTTATCATTACCTAAATGCAGCGAACTGAGGTAATGGATGGCGTTACACCTCGTGCGAGAGCATTTGTGTGTTCGTGTTTGTCAAGGACAGCCACGTGTGCCCTGTTGATGTTGTGCGTTAAATGATCCATTGAAAAGATAAGGAGTTTAGTTGATGCCGTGATGAGTTAGAGATGCGGTTAGTGGCTCGGGATGAGATCAGAGTATTTGGAATAAATTTGTTCGGAAAGCTGATTGATGGACGGACACTTGATCAATGGCTTCATTAAGTAGCTAATAAATCAGAGATGGGTGTAGATGGAAATACACTATGATGTCATTTGCACAAACAGGCAACACTTTCATGGCATAACACAGTCAAGTTTGTGTTGGATGTGTTTTGTGTGTTATTTGTTATTTTGGTCGGAAAAAATTTACAGTTTCATATTTCTTTTTTACTTGCTTAGAAAGACCGTTTTTAATGTTAGCACAGCCAACTGTTAATCAAAAATATTTGTCGGTGTTTTAGTAATCATGATATTTATGTACATGAGTGTAGGATTTTTATACAAGCTTTCTCCAGTCATAATGCGCAAAATGGGTACAGTCAAAAAAAGATAATACAAATTGGCAAAATTATGAACAATATGAACCTCTCTTTAGTGTACCATTTTGTGACATTGGATCATTGACGTTGGTTCTTGGATCGTACTTAGTGAAAGTGTGTTTGCACTTTAATTCACTTTTAAATGTAATGCGGTTTGATGAAAATGCCAGAGAAATGGGCTGTGGCTTAAAACAACAATGCCACTCTCATTTCCACTAAATTATAGCAATTATAGTGTGATTCTAGTCTGATATTTAAGAGGCTGCTCCCTGTAGGCTGTTTGAGATTAGCATCTGCCCTATGGAAAAACGCATTCAATCGCCTAAGACCACCTAGTTTTAATGGAGATTTCAGTGTAGTTAGGCTGAACTGGTTAGCTGGGTTTAGAGATATTAAACATTTTTAAGTTAGTTGCCTGTATCCATTTCGACTAATGAGCATTTACCATTTTGCCTTAAAACATTTAAAAACTCCCTGGCCTTTCTTAGCACACAGTGAAATCTTACTAATCATTTGTGTTTTGTGATACAGAGCGCTCACCACACAGGCCAATCCTTCAAGCCGGGTTGCCTGCTAACCGTACGGCAGTGGTGGGTAGTGACGTAGAGTTCGAGTGTAAAGTCTTCAGTGATCCTCAGCCGCATATCCAGTGGCTAAAGCACATTGAGGTCAATGGCAGCAGAATGGGGTCTGACGGACTCCCCTATGTTCGGATCTTAAAGGTAGAAAACCTGATTTTATTTTAAAAGAATAATACTAAATAACTTGACATAATTGCATGGATTATTTAGACTAAACTACATTTATTCATTTAGCTGACGCTTTTATCCAAAGCGACTTACAACTAGCGATTAGGGGTGCGGTGTCTTGCTCAAGGGCACCTCAGTTGTTTCCTGCGGGTTGTGGGAATTGAACCAGCAACTCTCTGGTTGCAAGTCCAACTCTCTAACCACTAGGCTACAACTGCCCCCCTAGAAATAAGCACTTCTGTTTCCTACAGTGTGTAAATTGGTAAAATTGCTTGTTGAAGTTGTATTATTTGTTGTGCATAATTGTTTGAAAATGTAACGACTTGTGTTTGAACCTTGTAAGGGATTGCATAAAAATGACAATTCATTATGTTTACAGTAATTAAAGTGAAAATCTTTTCATTCAACTGAACTTATAATAGAGCTCAATCATAGATGACCATTTCCATATCAGTATTAATGACTGTCACAGGTCTATAAGCGTTGTGATTGCATTTGTTGCTCTGTATGTGCGACTTTGTTTTCAAAGTACCTTTCCCCAATTAACTTCAGCTCTGTGGAGAGGAGAACCTTAGCGAATGGAGCGGAACTAACAGCTTTTGATGAAAATATGAACAGCGTGCTCTTTGCTGTCATGATTTATTTCATAAGATCAGTAACTGCTGATATGCCTAACATGGGCATGGCGGTGTTCTTCAGCAAGAGTTGGGATGACAGTGACCAATAGCATTGCGAGTTGGACTTTGTGCTTGACCACTGACATGTGTTTGAACTCCGCAGCACTCTGGGGTCAACAGCTCGGACACGCAGGTCCTGACGCTATACAACGTGACAGAAGAAGAAAGCGGGGAGTATATATGTAAAGCTTCCAATTATATAGGCCAAGCCAACCAATCAGCATGGCTCACCGTAACACACCCCTCTAAAGGTAACACACGACCCCTGACGCAGAGATTTCAGGGCAGAAATTGTCGCAGCTAGATGGGGGTACAGTCGGTGGCGTCGACCATAACACATCTGCCTCTCCGTCGTCACTTGTTTTCTCTGGAGCCCTCTTGCTGTAAATGATGCCATGGAAAATCCCAGCAGAGCAACTGGAAGTATTTTGGCTTTTGTTTATACTGGAAGTTTCCTTCTTTCCATCCCTGTGTTACGCTCTGCCCTCCTAATAAGGGTGTGTTTTGTGCCCTCTGAAGAATTACTTACATTCTCTTTCCCTTCAAAGGCTTCTTAGCGGCACCTTAAATGTGCCTGTCTAAATTCCTTTACCTTGCTCGGGGGCTAGTTCTTTATTTTCTTCTGACAACTTGTCTTTTTTGTCAAGGCTGTTCATGACATTCAATTCTCTCTGTCATTCTCACATAGACATTTTATAATACCAAAATTTTGTCACCAGTACCAGTGAAATTTCACTATATATCAGTTTTATTTTAAAGCTAATATGCTACTGAGACATAATTTTAACATCATTACAATATATCGAGGCAGCAAATTCAGTATTTCTTTACAGTTTTACTTATTTTTAAGTATAAAGCTTGAAGTTGTTCAAATGTCTAACAGCATTAAAACGTTAACAATAACCATTTAAGCATTTACACCAATAGACGATAATGTTATGCTTATTCTAAAATTGCACACTTTAGTTTCAATTTTGTTTTATTTGTGACTATTTCAAAAAGAAATAATTTTTGATTGGCTGTTGTATATTGTATATTGGCCATTGTATATTGCTGTAGTATCATTTATGATATCGTTGTATATTGCTATAGTATATTGTTAAAATTGCGACGTGAACAATATTTAAAACTCTCTTTATAGTTATTATTATCATCCTTGGTGTGAAGAGACCTTGACGGTGGAATTTGCATGAAATCACCAATATTCTCAATGCGACTTTATAGCTCGTTTCAACTAGTCACTGATGCACTAGTATCTTTCTGACTTTCTTTTTTTTATATTCCTCTTTATTTTACTCATTTCTTTTTCTTTTTTAAAGTTTCTTTCTAAACTTTATAGTGGTCCTAATGTAAATGCAAGTATGTAAGCGCGATTCTTTACAGTCTCTGCTGGGTATATTCCATGTGGCCCATCTTGTGCATGTGGAGATGGACTCTAGGGTGGCGAGGGTTGGACGTCACCCTCCTCTGATGATTCGTCCTCAGGTGTTGGGTCTTTAACAGGTGGAACCGTGCAGGGTCATCAAAGGATTCAGTTCCAATTAGGAAACTTCAATCTTGTTTTCTCTAGGGACCTTGTTGTAGGGTGTTTCTTGCGTCTAACTCGATCAAAACTTTACCGCTCTCTGTTCAAAATCTCTTCTTTCTCTCCTCTGGTGGGTTTTTCCCGGAGCTCTCCGGCTTCATCCTGTGGTTCTTTTCCCTAGACTGCAGGCGTCAACACCACGGATAAGGAGATGGAGATACTGCAGATCAGGAATGTGACTTTAGAGGATGCTGGGGAGTACACCTGCTTGGCTGGGAATTCTATCGGCCATTCCCATCATTCTGCATGGTTGACTGTCTATAAAGGTATCTTTGGTTCTTTTGGTTGATGGTTTCTTCCTGTCTAAATGCGGCGGTTCACACTGTGGGTTGAATTTGGTGCAGTGGTTTTCATAAGATCAACCTGTTTGTGATGGAAATCGTTGTCAGTAGACATTGTCAGTGCTAGCAGTCAACACCGTGTCTATAGCAAATGACAATGCAAACTTTGTAAACTGCGCAATTCTTCAACCCCTGTGTTTCTGCTGTTCATCTGTTAACTGACACTTGTTAAAAGTCAGTTGAAACATGTTAGATTGACATGTTTCTTCTCATTCTTCAGAAAAGTGGAATCAGGGCAAAGTCAAACCACCCACAATCTTATAAAAACAAGCTGTCTACAACTAAATTCTTTTCCAATAAGTCATATTTGAAAAAGTATCAAGATTCCAAACATTTCTCAATGGCACAACACATTGTGGTCAGTGGTTTGGCAAAGCTTTGTTCCCATTATAAAGTTACTTTTACTTTATAAAATCTTTTTTCTTGTTTTTCAAGATTAACCCATTTCCAATTAACATTTCTTCATTGCCTCAACATCAGACAAGTATCCCAAAGAAAATGACCTGAAGTATACGCATTCTGCTGATGTCATTTCCTCTTTGGGTCCGATTTGATAAACACCTTACCCTAAAGGGCGAATCTGTTCAGATTTGGAATAGATTAGGTTTATCAAGATGCTTGTCAGAAGTCTTAATTGCAGAGCACTCTCTGATGTTAGACTGTAATGTTGAGACATTCAACGCTAGGAATGACAATTATGTTCCATTCTTACTGTTGAATGTTTATCTTTTTGCATTCTAATCCTGCAAGACAAAAACACAGGCAGCGTGTGCCTAAATCTTAAAAAATCCATTTACACAAGGACAATTCATATTCACATGTTCAATTCATATTCTCATATTTTCATCGTGTAAAATGAGTAATCTGTCAGTGAGATTAATTTGCCTGTGCTGATTTTCTTTTTTTTTGTGTAAAAATGTATACACAATAAGATCTTTTGTGTGCATAATTTGTGTGAATAAAGCCCAGAGCTTTAGGGGAAGACAAACAGCAACCAAATAGCTTAGGAAATATCTTTATCATCCAGATTTCTCATGTAATATTACCCCCATAACCCAGCTCTCCATTTATACTTCCACCCATAGCCTCCCAGATATTGTCAACCCACCCAGATTTGCTATTCTTCTCAATTTACATTTGTGTTGCAAATATAATGCCTCATATGAGTTTACATGAAGCCATTTTTGGGCCTAATCTAGAAGTGAGAGCTGCCAAATATCATGAGCCGAGGTTTCCTTTTCCTACTGCTCACATACGCAGAAGAATGTGCCGTGAAACCTTATCCATGAAAGAAGTAATTATGATGTTACAATAGGAGTTTGTCTTCCATGCAATGTGCCAGTCACGTCAACGGCTTTTTCTCCAGATTTGTGCCATTGCTTGTGTTCTTTGTTTTTGTTTAATTTACATACTGATTTTTGAAAAAAACTAAAAGAACCCAAGGCTTGGAAAATTAGGTCGTCTTCTAATATAAACTTTCTTTATATTTTTGTTTATCAACTTTCTAAATCATCAGATAGCCTAGTCTCGAAGGATTGCAAACAATATTAAAGCAGAGGGTTTTTCTTTTTGGTGCTTTTTTTGTACCATTTGTTATACCATTTGCAAGCTACAAGCTTTCTGCGAGCAGTTTCAATTGCAGTTTTGGTTAATGATTCTGGTACAGACAATTTTAGACTCTCCAAGCTCTAGAAATGGCCCATATTTCTTCCATTTCAGTCTTTAAACACAAAGCTAGATGAATGCAACATCATCTCTTTAGATTTCAGCAAGCTCATTCCCTTCTGCCACCTCCCCAAATCTAGCTGCTCCTTCATCTCAGCTGCCCAACCAGACGTACCTGGAGGTGCTGATCTACTGCGTGGGCTTCTTTCTCATCTGTGTGATGGTGGTGACCGCCGTGGTGGCCAAAATGCACAGCTCGGCCAAGAAAAGTGACTTCAACAGCCAGCTGGCTGTCCACAAGCTTGCCAAAAGCATCCCCCTGCGCAGACAGGTAACAGAAAGTAGATAGGGGGTTTGATATCTTTACCACTAAACTCAAGCATCTTTTTTCAGCAGCTGTTTGTTGCATTAATGTCGGGGTTGGGATATTGTAGATGTGTGCAGGTGTTGGGAAAAATGTAAAGGAAATGTTCATGACATAATGACTTTAAAGATTGTTTCATTAATTCACACTGCATAGAGAACTTGCAGTAATACCATGTATTTTAATACCATATCATTTTTTATGTTTTGTTAAATTATTTTAAAATATTTTTATGTTTATTTATTTATTATTATTTATTTTTTATTAAAATGTAAATACATTAAATTTAAATGTAAAACTGCTTTTTTGAATTGAAAAAAATTGAATTGAATTGAAGGATTGAAATCCTGAATCTGAACCTGGATTGAACCTCGGTGATACCACACGACATATCTCATACGTAAACATCTCATATAGCTGCTTCAACATCTATCGACAGACTTACAGATGCACTTCAAGTTTTCTCACGTGTGCCGTGTTGTTTGGAGAGTAAGCTGTAAGTTTTTCTGTGCAGGTGTCGGTAGACTCGAGTTCATCTGGAGGGATGTTGGTTCGACCATCTCGCCTCTCTTCCAGTGGCTCCCCGATGCTCTCAGGAGTCTCTGAATATGAACTGCCTCAGGACCCACGCTGGGAGATTCCCAGAGACAGGTAAACACGATCACATTCCCAGTCTTGAACAACCAACCAAGATTCCAGTTGGACTAGCTTGATCAAAACAATTGCAGCCTTTGTCTAAGCAGGTGGTTAATATTGTATGTATATGTATGCGTGCGTGTGTGCGGATCAGGCTGGTTCTTGGGAAGCCGTTGGGGGAAGGCTGTTTCGGGCAGGTGGTGATGGCCGAGGCTCTGGGGATGGACAAAGACAAACCCAGTCGTGTCACCAAGGTGGCTGTCAAGATGCTTAAATGTAAGTGCTTATTCCCACTTTTTCAGTGACTAAAGAAAAGAAAAACACACCAATAAACTCCAGCTGGAATTCTCATGAGGAATGTGATGGTCTGCTGAGCTCTCATCTCTTTTCCGCCTCGACCCTGGAGCATGTTAATCGAGCTCTCGTGTCACATACCATAGTAGAACTGTGTGTTTGTTCTGGCTCGTGTCTCGTCTTTTTCCTCTGCTCTCTTGAGCCAGCGAATGACCAGACGCATCAGCAAACAGTCTGACACTAATACACAGCGTGTGTGCAGTAGCTTTTAAAAACTTAAAGGGTTAGTTCACCCCCAAATTTTGTCTTATTTACTCACCCTCATGTCGTTCCACACACGTAAGACCCCTTCGGAACACATGCGAAAATATTTTTGAATAAAGATATATTTTATCCATGAGCTTCCGGGACCCCTCATAGACATCATGGTAATTTTTACTTTCAAGGTCCAGAAAGGTAGTAAAAACATTGTTAAAATGGTCCCTTTGATGGTTTAATCTTAATTTTATGAAGCGTACTTTTATGTACCTTAAAAGTGAAAATTACCATGATGTCTATCAGGGGTCCCGGAAGCTCATGGATAAAATATATTTTCATTCAAAATATCTTCATTTGAGGGTGAATTTACCCCTTAATATAGCAGAATGGAGATGATGCATATAATAGTTTACCATCCTTTAATATTTTACTGAAACCCTGTTGATAGAGTCCAGACATCAGAAAAATACCAGTCTATGCGCTAGTTACCTGTTTAAATTTCTGTAAAATAAAAATAGATTAACTTTTATGTGCATATTTATGAGGAATATGGACTGTAATGGATGTGACAATTGTGAAAGCAGAAGTTAAATGCAAACATCATAAATGTTGTTTTTACAGTCTTTAATGGTAAAATATTTGGAAACAATGCAGGACTATACATTTAATCTCAGCAAGAATAAAAAACAAGTCCTCTGTGAATGGTCTGTCACCTCCTAAGCCGTTTACCCCTGATGACTTTGAGGTTGACGGTTCCGTGACCTGTCACATACTAAGATATGCGTGTTGTCAATATTGCTTTTTTAGCCGACGCCACAGAGAAGGACCTGTCAGACCTCATCTCTGAGATGGAAATGATGAAGATTATTGGCAAACACAAGAACATCATCAACTTGCTGGGAGCGTGCACACAAGATGGTGAGTGAAGGAGGAGGCAGAAAGATAGATGGGGTGTGGAGACTTTTACCTTTGTACCTTTGACTTTTATCATGTAGTGTGTGCATAAATCATTTTTATTTTCAAAATCAATTTAGCATCAGCACACTTCTCTTTTTAACTTCAGAAGGACAGAATGTCAACATGAACAATATAATGTGATTTCATAAACTTCATTGTTTATTCATCTATTTTTTTCTTGATTGAAATTGAAATGTATGTACAAGAAAACATTTTTTAAATTCATAATGTATACATAACTGTGAACCCAGTATTGAGTATATTATTTTACCTTTACTAAAAGTGTACTTGACTAGTTTGACTATATAAGCGTTGGCGATAACGGTGCTCTCTTTTCACCAGTAAAAAAGACATTTTCCAGTTTGTCAGTTTTCAAATTGACCATACGTCTTGTAATTGCCATCAACATTAGTTGTATGAGAAATTAAATGAATAATTATTATTTGTGATCAGTTTTATAGGTTTATTCTTATATGATTTTTTTGTGACCGCTTTCAGGTCCACTCTACGTCATTGTGGAGTTTGCAGCGAAGGGTAATCTGCGAGAATACCTCCGAGAACGGCGTCCTCCTGGAATGGAGTATTGCTACAACCCTGATCAGGTGCCTGTGGAGCACATGTCCGGCAAAGACTTAGTCTCTTGTGCCTATCAGGTGGCACGTGGCATGGAATACCTGGCATCCAAGAAGGTTGGCATATCTGCTTTTCTACCGTTATCTGTATAACGTTTTTGTGTATTTACTGATTTAATCACAGACCTTTGAACTTTTTTTCTACTTTATTATTATTATTATCAGACTGAATTTATATTTCTTGTCGGGCTGCAAACCGTTCGATCTAAAGGTTTATGTTTATATGCTTTTATATTTTGTAGGCAATATGGTTTAACTGTACTATACTTGCAGTATATACTAATCTTTCTCCATTATACATTTATTTACAAGTTTTACAAGTATTAATTAATGTTAATTTATTGTGTATAAATGAACATGAATTAAATAAAAACAATATTTTATTTTATAAATATTTATTCATAGAGGAATAAAGTGCTGTAATAAAAAAGTAATCGTTTTGTGACACCTAATGCATTACAATAAAGCTTGATGTGTTAAGTTTATCCCACAGTTGACTAAACTATTAAAAAATGTAATAAAATATAGAAAATGGTAATAATGAAGAATAAATGGGAGTCTGTGCTTGTCGTTCGAGTTTAAGCCATGTCTTTTTATCTGGATTTTGCTGAATTGTTTACTTGAATAATTGATGTGTGTGCATGTGTGTTTTTACCCTTCAGTGTATTCATAGAGATCTGGCTGCCCGTAATGTCCTGGTAACTGAAGATAACGTTATGAAGATAGCAGACTTTGGCCTTGCTCGAGACATTCATCATATTGATTACTACAAGAAGACCACCAATGTAAGAGTCGTATAACACTAAAAATATTGTCTTATGTACAGCAAGTCTGTTGTTATTTGTTTCTTTTTCTCATCTGATGCAAAGTTAGATTGCTGACACTGTTATATAATCTCATATAGGTGATGAATTTTGTATAGATGAAGTTTTGTGTTTTTCACAGGGTCGTTTACCAGTAAAATGGATGGCACCTGAAGCTCTGTTCGACCGCATCTACACCCACCAGAGTGATGTGTACGTTTAAACGTCTTCTCTCATCTTACCTTGAATACAAAGTACAAGTCTTGGCAGTGATGTGTAAGGTTGCTCGCTCTGATGTTGTCTTTGTGTGTTAGGTGGTCATTTGGGGTGTTGCTGTGGGAGATCTTTACTCTCGGCGGCTCACCATACCCAGGTGTGCCTGTAGAGGAACTGTTTAAACTGCTAAAGGAGGGTCATCGTATGGACCGCCCCTCCACATGCACTCATGAACTGTAAGAGCCCTGAATGTTTTCATAATGTCACATATCTCTCATTGTTGGAGATCTTGATAGGAACTGTTTCTTTTGCAGGTATATGATGATGAGAGATTGTTGGCATGCCGTTCCGTCTCAGAGACCCACCTTCAAACAGCTGGTCGAAGATCTGGACCGCACCCTCTCTATGACATCCAATCAGGTGAGTTGTTGCAGAAACTGTTTCGATCGCATAAATCAGTTTTTAAGACAACGTGAAGAAGTTGACTTGCAGCTCGAAGAAGAAAGATTATTAAATATTAATGTCGTCATATATTTAGTTAATACATATATTTAGTCTTACAATGTAAGACTGTAAATACGTATAAAATATAACTTTTCTGAATGTTTCTGCATAACCAAATATATGTTTAGGCTTTCATATCAGAATTTAACAGATAAGTTTTGTGGTTTTGGTTTTCATTTCAAATTCTAAATGAACAAACATGCAAATTAGAATCTGATGTTTAATGTGTTGGTCATTCTTAGTGAACCAATGAGATTGTACTGTGGGCAGAGCTACAGTGTGACATCACAGAAACCAAGAGTCCAACAGTGTTTTTGTTGTAGGTGTAGGTACAGTAAGGCTGCAAGATATAAGATATATTAAAGTGATTAAAACGTTGCAAATCTGTATATCGCAATATGCATATCACAATGGTTTGCAGTGATTTAAACTATTCAAAAAGTTTTAGGTCAGTGTAGATGCGGAGAGGGATGTTTTCTTTTTTTTTTGAAAGAATGTAAAACATGTATGTTGGTTATATAATTTTCAGTTTTTAAATATATTTTAATAGCATTTTAATTGATTTTAGAAACTTTAAGCATTATTGTATCATGTATTGCATTCGTTATTGTTTTAACATTATACAGTGCTAGTTATGAGAGATATTTTGTCATTTATCTAAGTTTTGTCTTTGTTTTGTCATTTCAAGGAGTATCTGGACCTGTCTGTATCGCTGGACCAATTTTCTCCAAATTTCCCCGACACACGCAGCTCCACCTGCTCTTCAGGCGAAGACTCCGTGTTTTCCCACGACCCCAGCGCTGAAGAACCCTGCCTGCCCAAATTCCCCCCACACCCCAACCGCGGAGTGCCATTCAAGAAACGCTGAGCCTCTCTTAAGTCATTACTCTTCAGTGTGCTACCTGGCTGGACTCAGGTCATGAACTTTAGGAGATAATGCTTTGCCACATAGCACACTACAGAGTGGAAGCGCCTGGCATGGAGATTGTGTGTTGATACAGCTGGAGAAAAACTCACCGGTCACTTACGGACCCCCTTTGTCTGCTATTGTTGTAAAGCTATAGGGCACTTGAGCAAAGAGTGAGGCGTATGCATTTGTGAAGACTTTTTCAGATTTCCACCATTTGTCATTGGTAGTAGAGAAAACCTAAAAGAAGTGACTGTAGTTACAGCACAGATTGTGGGATGTTTTCAGTTTTTTTCTACTGGAGATAAACAAGGACGTTTGTTTTGTTGCTCAGACCAATGCATTTCACAAAACCATTTGCCCAAATGAATTTTTACAAACTGACAGCCTTTCTTGTAAATACAGCTAGAAATGTATAAATATGAATATATATTTACACTCTACCCTTATTTTTATTACACTATTGAATCATGTTGCTTTTTTGTACCAGGATGCGTATATGTAGAACATTTTGAAGTGTAGCTTTTTTGAAAGGGACGTCAAAGCGTCCACAGGAATTGTAGATGAAATCATGCGATTAAGAGCTGATATATGTCCGGTTTGGTTTCTGATGTTGTCTGTATTGTTTGTGCAACCTGGCAGAAGTGGCTCAAAACTGCTGCTATCTCAGACGGTACAACATCCCAGTTAAAATATCATAAAATATCTATATATAGCTAGTTTACTTTTTATGGTTGTTCTCTGGTTGTATTAAACGCTTCATTGCTCTTTATGATACTCTCTTTGATGATCATAGGAAAAAAAATACATTCCAGATGAACGCAAATGTGTATCACCCAAGAAAATGAGAATACTATAAAGATTTCCATTTAATGTAATGAAATGTATATACGGTAAAAGCGATGGTGCCTCTGTCACAATGGGAAAGACTTGCACATCATTTGTTACACCAGAAGGATTACATCCAATAAAATGCTGTTGATAAACACCCTGAAAACTTCATAAACAACCTTGTAAATATCTTGCTGACGAGTTTACAACATAAATTGAGTTTACAGCGAAATCGACTCTCTCATTTAGCGTAGGTTAGTAGCAGCGATGAAATATTATAATGCGTAGCATACAGCATAAATGCCAGCTCCCGCTGAAAGCCGAGAGTGACCATTAATACTTTATTTATAGTGCTGTGAATGACCCTTCTTAGTAAGGTCCAAAGCTACAAATGCATCAGACGGAAGGCACTGTTACTAATGGTGACTGACTCCAAGCCAATGGCTGATGCATCATTTCCGCAACACATAGGCTTAATGCTGCCAAATGAACCTTTCTGGCCAGTACCAGCTCACGCTCCTGCTGCCAAGACAAGAACCGGGCTTGATTTATATGGTTAAAGACTATGGTTGAAGGTTACTTGGTTTACAGCAGTTTAAATTTATTGCCATTTGTCTTAATATGAGTGTACAATATGTTTATAGGACACTTGCTGTAAATTTTAATTTGCGGTACATTATGTTCTAAGAGAGGAGTGGACTACTGAAACACACTTGTTTATTTGTTTTCTAAAACGCATGCATTATCATTTGTAATTGTTGCATTGCAGTTTAGTCAACACCAAATTTACAGCTCAAATTCATCAATAAATGTACCAGCTTTTACTTTTTTTGTGAGCTCTCATGTTTGATTTTATTTTGTGTTGTCCGGTTTCAAATGGAATGACCAAGAGGATATTAAAACAGCTTTTACCCATGCAGGTATGTGTGAATGGTGGACGTTTGTAGTTAAAAAAATCAAGTTTTTTGGCTTTAAGTATACAGTAAAAATGTTTATGCCAAAAAAAGCATTTATGCCAGTATATATATCTAGTCAGTATATCTATAAACTATATGTAAACTATAATATCTACATATGTCAGCCTATGCGTCAGTGCATCTATAAACTATATGTAAACTATAATATCTACATATGTCAGCCTATGCGTCAGTGTATCTATAAACTATATGTAAACTATAATATCTACATATGTCAGCCTATGCGTCAGTGTATCTATAAACTATATGTAAACTATAATATCTACATATGTCAGCCTATGCGTCAGTGTATCTATAAACTATATGTAAACTTTAATATCTACATATGTCAGCCTATGCGTCAGTGTGTGACCCTGCCTGTGAAAACCCTAAAGTCAATTTTTGGTAATTTACTGTTTTCTACATAAAATCATCATACATAATGTACACAAGAACATTCTGTGAAAATATAACCTTAATATCTTTAATATTGACTGAGTAATGACATATCAAAGATTGAACTCCAAGTATTATTTATAGGTAAAATCAAACTTTGATGCTTGTTATCTCATAAATTGATTTTG
Organism: Beaufortia kweichowensis; assembly: GCA_019155185.1. Taxonomy (NCBI): domain Eukaryota; kingdom Metazoa; phylum Chordata; class Actinopteri; order Cypriniformes; family Gastromyzontidae; genus Beaufortia; species Beaufortia kweichowensis. The sequence continues at coordinate 15,927,389 of CM032806.1, forward strand.
AGACTTTAGCCTGGTTTTTACAGACAGGGTCACATATATAAACTATAATATCTATATGTAAGCATATATGTCAGTATTTCCATAGACTACTCCCAAAACAGAATTCTAAAATTCCCTCTACACTCTTGTTTGTGTGGATAAGAGAAGTAGGTCAGTAAGTAATGGTAGATAGAAAATTGGAAGATGTTTAGTGAATTGTGTTCTCTGATGGTGCAGAGTGTTAACAATATCAGCTAAATTTCAGTCTTGAACACACCAAATTGACAGAAATTCAATTTGAGTCATGTACTTTCAATCGTTACACAGTGTGCAAATACACAGCGTTGGGCCCAAACTATTACAAGCCAAGAAAAGTAATAATCTCAGTTGATATATACATATAATAAACATTTTATGTTTGATAAACTTGATAAAATACAGATATAACAAGCTCTGTTTGTGAAAACTGTTAAAAATCTTTATATCTCATCTGATTAGATTTGTTGTACAGGATTTCAATTATGTGGCTTTGATCTCAACATGTGTCCTACATCTGTTTCCCATCATTTAGTCATTACAACACGTCACATAACCAATGCTGTTCATATTCATAACGTTAGCAAACCATGAGGTCGTCTGAAGACAAATATGTAACCACCTCTTCTTTATTTATCCCCATCAAGAACATGCCAAGATGTTGATATCTGTAGGGTCTCTGATATCTTTACTATGGAGATAAAATAACTATTTAGGGGTCTCTAATCTTTAAAGACACGTGCTTTTACAAAGACATTTGCTTTCCTTTGAAAGAAAGCATTGTTAAAGTTTATTCTTAGTTGCTATTCCATTGCAGATTTCTTTTTTCAGTAAATTAAATGTACCACTCTTTTATGGAATAGATGAGAAGTAATGAAGCTCATAGTGAAACAAAGCTTGTGTCATGTTGAGTTGTTAATAACTGGTTTGTAGTGCTGTTTTCAGAATTGTCACATCCATAACAGTCACTATTCCTCATAAATGGACACATGAAAATTAAAATAAAATAACTATTTGATGTTCTTTAAAGAGTCATCTCTTCTCCATGGTATTATTGTGTCTAATTTGTAGGGCTGTCCCCGACTAAAGATTTTCCTAATCGAATAGCAGTTCTTCATTTAAGGAATTAGTCGAATAATCGCACGTTCATATTAATGCAACTAATGCATGTTAAAAACATCATTGTGATTTAACTGGAGCCCGTGTGTTTTTCCTTCCCATTACACAGACTTATAATACTGTTATAATATAACCATAGATAAAAAATAGTTATTTATTAAGATAAAGAACTTAGAAAAATGTTTGTTGTATGTTTAGTCCGCTGTAGCGCAAAGGACTTTAGGACCCAGGGGAATCCCTGGGCGGAGTGGCGCACTGTAAGAGAAGGTTTGTGAATAAATGAGACTTCTTGAAATAAAACCATGGAAAACAGTACTTGAACAAAGTGTTCAGTACGTTGTTAGATGAACATATAACATGTAACACCGGGGACCACATGAATGATTTGAGTGTTTATAATCTTACTTGTGCGTCAGCTGTCACCATAAAAAAATCTGATACGTACAGCACACGTGCAGTGTGTTACCGCAGCCTAACCAACTGCAAATCATAGATTTATCACTCACCTTAAAGACAGCACAGCGCATCTACATGTAATATAATGAACCACACACACCAGATGTGGCCCGCGTGTAAACTATGATTTAAAATAAGTCGTAAACTTTTAAAGCGCATACTGACTGCGTGACGTCACACAAGCTTTTTTACACAATAAAATGATTCCACCAAGTCTTTTCTTATCGACTAACCTTCAGTCGACTATTTGGGTTCAGCCCTACTAATTTATGTATTTTAATTTACAGAAATCCTACAAAGTATGTTGCCTCTTAAAAACATTCTTTCTTGTCACATCCATAACGGAAGTATATTTAATTTTTTTAAATAGATAACTCATGTAGAGACTGATATTTTTGTGATTTCAACAGAAGTTTAGTAAAATATAAACAGACGTTTTAATAAATACATTCTGTGAGAATTTATATTTAGAGTTTTGATTTAAAATGTCACATCAATAATGATGGAATTGCACATTTTTTAAAGCCTTGGTGATCCTCTAAAAGAAATTCAGTTATCATTTTGTTTTAAATCGTACATTTTTATATGGGAGTGTGTGATTACAGCGCTCACTGTCTGACAGATGCAGAACTATTTGACCCTTATCCAAAGGTGGAGCCTTTTACGGGTCAACGACCCCTTGACAAAGTGTGTGTGTGTGTGTGTGTTTATGTCTGTACCGCTGACTGGAGCCCATATAGACCCGAATCACTGGGGTAGAAATGACATAGAGGGCAATCAGGTGCCTCGAAAGATCAATCAATCTTTAGTCCTGTATTGTTTGTTATTTCCTGTATCCGCAATTCATTCAAATAACCAGCTGTGAGAAAAAAGAGAAAGCTACATAAACAATAGAACCAACAAAATAATTGATCAAATGATTAAAGATGTTTGCATTTTGTATGTGACAGGTACGTTTAGTTATGTAAATTAACAGAAAACCTTTAGGAATAGATATCTGAATATTGCCAAGTTAAAAAGATACATTTTCTTGTTTTACTAAGTCGGAAACAGTACAAATGCAATATGAAACTGTGATTCACTATTAGACATTTGACGTTCAGATAAGTGATCTTCACAACAATTGCATCTTGAAAAAACAAAAACTTTGAACTCTCTTTTATGTTTTCTTATTACACACTGAATTAGATTGATAAGTAAAATCCAATCGTTCATTTTAAAATATCCAATAAAAGAACAATATACAAAGTAGTTTAAAAGATGTTAACAATAATCAGGGAATATTTAGAGGACTTTTTTGAATGAATGTACTAAACAATGGATTGTGCTGGACAACTCCCCCCTATAATGCACCTGTTTCCCTGAGGCTGTGCTTTGCTTTACTCGCTGCAGATCAGATTTCTGACACAGGTTGGAGGAAATACACTCACATGCATTAGGTGGGGCTGAATCATCTCGGCCTGTCAGCTTGTTCTACAGCATTAGCCCTCCGGCTAAACTTATACTTCTTGTCTGAACAGACACAGTGATATGTGGCAGAGAAAAGGCGTATCGTTTTTCATTTAGAAATGTCTGGCTTCATTTTTTAATCTTAGATAAAATAATAATGTAGGCCATTACCATGATCCTGTGACAATGGCCTTTTTATTTCTTAATTCAAGCAACAAAATGAATTGCTAATGTAATGTAGTTCCTAACACAGTTAAAAGTATAGTTCACCCTAAAATAAACATTCCGTCATTATTTATTTACCCTTATTTCATTCAAACCCTGTTTGTGTATTTTTCTTTTTCTCTCTGTGGACAAACTCAGTGAATTGAAGTCTGAGACTGAAGTCTTTCTGAAAAGGTAAGCTCCAAAAACCACCACCAAAGTTATCCATGTAACTATGCTACAAGTCTTTAAAATCCAAAGAACTGTTTCCTTAACTTCTGGAGAGTACTTGGCACTGTAAAAATATTGACATGCAAGAATAAATAGCAATCCTCTGACTTCATCTTTTACTTCAATCATAATAAGAGAGATGAGACTAAAGAAGGGCAGGATAGGTTACTTCAATCTGAGTCTGGTTTGTGTAATAAAGGAAGAAATGACTAAGTAGACTGATGTCTTCCTGAATCTCTCTAATCATATCACTGAACCTTAAAGCATATGTCTTTGTTTATAATTGAATTGGGTTTAGATTAAATTGCATGACAGCGCTCCTATTGTTTAACTTCAAAATGAGACACAATTCTTCCTCGCTGAAGCTGCAGGGTTGAACATACTGTCAATGAAATGTGTCATGAATCACTTTAGCAATATTGCAAGATACAATCAAACACACTAACATAAAGAAACACATGTTGCCACCAGCAGACCTCACCACTGGTGTGTTGTAATTGTATGCAAAAATGAATAACATGACAAGAAGGAGAGTAATTAGGCATGTAGTAGAAGATATAACTGCAATGGAGGTGATTTCAGTGAACTGAAGATAGACGACAGAGCGTGTCTTACATGTCGTGCTGCCCTCATCAGACCATTCACTCTCTGCACATGGATAACAGGTATAGTGGTCTCCTGTAATAAATTGATAGATAATATTTCATTATCCGCAGAGTAAAAGAGATGCAGCACTGATGAAGTGCCACATTTTTACGGTGATGGCATGAACTGGAAGAGCTAAAATATTAAGTTCCTATTGACCACTGCTTAAGGTCCTCTGCAGGGTCAAGGGGGGCTGGAGCCTATCCTAGCATCTCAGGTGACAGGAACACCCTGGACAGATAGTCACTCCATCGCAGGGCAAACACTCACATACACTGTCAATAGATGCTTTTGCACCAGAGTAACATTTTTATATTTCTAATACAATTTGGCAGAAATATTCTCTTTTTGCTGTTTTTGTATCAGAAACTGGGAATGATTTCAATATCTTTCTAGGGACTACATTAGCTCCTGCTTCAGAGCACAAAAGTGTCTAACACTAACACTAACTACATCAGTAATCACTACTGATGTAGTGATCTTTACACAGGGTACCAATTAATAGTATGCCTCACACAGGACACTAGAGGTGTTAGTGAGATTTGTTCTCACGTTAATTGAAGTGTGTGTGTGTGTCAGATGACCTCTCCCTCCTTTTACCTCGGGGCACCAGCTGAGGAATTCCACCTCAACAAACGTATGTAAAGTGGGGGGAGTAAATCACCTGGTTCATCTAAAGGATTTTGTGAGATTCTTACTAACTTGTAGAGCCTTCTACTGTATTACCAACACAAGAACAACACAAATGTAATAAAAGAGGAATTATTAACAAAAGACATACAAGACTAACTAACAACACTATGTTAAATAATACTAAAAAGCTAAAGAATAGTAAGGTTGGGAAATTAAGTGTAAAGAATGAAAAAAATGCAGGTTACTGATATAGACATAAACTAAAATAAACTGAAAGAGTACACTAATGCCAAGGTCTCTGGAAAGAGGTTTGATAAGTGATATTTACATTAATTGGAGCAGTCCGATGGTGGTGACGTCTTCCACTGGTGAGGCTGGGCCTTGTTGCAGTGGAGAAGGCGTCTGAATCCATTCAACAGCCTTGAACACAAAACGCTGTAGGATGTTGATCTCCTGGAGCACCGAGAGGGTCCTGGTGATCTGGAACACGCAGATGAGGCCCTGAAGCTGGTGCTGAAGGTCCTTTACGATCTGGAACACGCAGATGAAGGAACCTTAAAGTGAAACTTGCTCTCCTGGGCTTAACCTTGTTATGTCCTCTGGATGTATATCTGCTGTGAATGTAGTGTTTTGGGGATTGTTTCCCTCCGGTGGATGTGTTCTTTGTTTCTCTTTTGCATGCAGTTGATTGGGCACCAAACGCTGCCCAAAGGATATTAGTAAAAGAGAAGTCATGCTGTGTAGGCTGACGGAAAGGTGCTTCACTCTCTCCTGATTCAGAATAACTCTTTGATGGAGCCTTACATGACCAAGTGTGGTTATGTTCACTCAAATTTGTGAATGCTTGATTGCCAGTATACAAGAGTGTAGAGTTTCCATCAGTAATGTACCTTGAATACCTTTAATTCCTCTTTGTCTTTTTTAATACCCTTTTATCTTGTGTGCATACTTCTCTTTTGTTTGTTATATTTTTTTAGGAAGCGGTAGGGAGAGGGTGCTATTTTCTGTAAACTCCTCTTTTGTCTATGTTTTTGTTAGTAAAGGAGAAAGGTTAGTTTATGTTGTTTATTTATTTTTCGTTTGATAGGTTATTTAAGTTTACCTGGGTAGTTAGAATGTTTTATTTTTTGTGCTGGCCTTGCCCTCTCCTGATGAAATGTTTCCTTTGTTACTTTTGTCTTTTGCAAAATGAAACAATATTATTTTGTAAAGTCTTGCATCTTTGTGCTTTTCTGGATCAGGGTTTATAACAGTCCTAGCGATCTGGAACGCACAGATGAGGCCCTGAAACTGGTGTAGAAGGTCCTTTACGATCTGGAACACGCAGATGAAGGAACCTTAAAGTGAAGGTTCCTCTCCTTGCTTAACCTTGATGCCGAGGTGTGTTATTGCTTTTCTGGACAGCAGGCTCAGAACGTGGTTACTCTGTTTCAGCAGAGTCGGCGCCAGAGCACATCTACTGGAGGGGCATTGGGTCATCGGGGGGGGGGCACTGCCGTTTGAGAAATATTTTTACGCAGTGGCGACATCATAGTCCAACACAGCAGAAATGCAATAAAAAAGAGAAACTATTATTATTATTATTTACTATTATTATTATTGTCATGCGGCGTTTGTAAAGAGAGACAAAACTCAAGGTTCATGTTTTAACTGGATCTTTTAATAATTGTGCAATTTCTTGCATCACTTCTCTCATCTGCCGTAGCTCATCTGCAACTCTGTTGACAGCGTTTATTGTGTCTCTCTGTAACTGCAGGACTGAAGGTGCACCGCTTTGAGCCGGACGCTGTGCATCTGAGAACCCCTCATCCTGAACCTCCTGATCACCCACAGCTTCAGACTCCGGAAGGACTGGAAGACAAACAATTGGCAACATTTATCACCCCACACACTCAAATGTACAGCGTTAATGATTAAAAATCTGTTTAACCTTGCTCCTCTGTGGTTTCAGTCATGTCAGTGTCTCCCTCCTTTTCCGACACAATCCCACACATGCTGACCTCCCCAGTTATGGCAGCGATTTTGCTGTCCACTGGTTTGAGATCAACTGTACTTGACCCCCCACCAGTTGCAGCCACGCTCTGGCGGTGGGAGGACAGTTTTCTCTTTGCCTCCACCTTGAATGAATGAGAATCTATTTCACATATTTTACATACTGTAAGCACATGTAAATAAAACTTTTTGAAATGCAATATTGCTATTTATATATATAATAAAACACAAATTTAATATGTTGGTTAAAAAATTTGTATACCTTCAGGTTGGACCATTTTTTCTTTAATTCTGCAACTGTCCGTTCTGTCCCACTGACACAATTGACGGCAGCAGCAACACTTTACCACTCGCACTACTTCTTTTTATTAGTGACCCCACTGCTGTGGCCACCAGATAACACCGTTTTCCGAGCCTCCACCTCCCCTACAAGTGTTTCAATCTCAGTGTCTGAGAAATTAAGTTTTTTTTGCTCTTTTCTCACCTGTCGCCATTATTCAAAGTAACACAAATACACGTTTTCACTTTCTTCGATGAATTAATTGGCGGGTCGCATGCCAGTTTTCCAGGTATATATGGGATTCCAGTCTCATTTACATGCCGATCAGCAGTCATGAGGTGATTTGCATTGACTATTTATGGTTAAAAATGGGCGTGTACAGGGCGGGATATGAGGCTGGTTCACGTACGCACATCTGCGGGTGATCTGTGATTTATAAAGGGAACATTGCTTACAGGTGTGCGTACGCGCGGTTTTATAAATTGGAATATTTTAGGCTTTTGGGCGCACGTAAACCTTTAGTAGGAATCCTACGCACAGTTTTATAAATGAGACCCCAGGTCCGTATGCACATCCTCAGCTGAACCACTAACTCTAAAGGAAAACATTTTAACAGAAATGGCAGCAAGGTGATTTGGTGAGGAGAAAAAGCTGTTACCACAAAAAATTTATTTCAGTGTATGAGCCAAATGTGTTATATTATAACCGTTTAGGGCAGGGGTCTCAAACTCAAATTGGCTGGGGGCCATTGCTGTGACTGACATCTCATAGGAGGGCCATTTTAACATTCAAGCACAACAAGAAAGCGCAAAATTTTTTTGTTGCTGAGATGTTAGCTCACATTTCTTTTAAATTACATTTGTGTTATACTTAACAAAACTGTAAACAACAGTGTCTGTGCTTTGATATATATATATTTTTATTTTTAACAGTTACCTACTTTATTTTAACTTAAGTAACTTATCAAAACTGTGCTGAACAAACAACCTTACACTGAACAAATGCAATCCATACATTTGCAAACTCTTCTATTTCTTGCCAGACACTTGGCAGCGCTTCTGCTCATACAACTGAGCCACGTTTGCCCTGATGGAGTTCACAGTTGAAACCCTGAGTACAGCTTCAAGATGAGCGTCACTAAGCCTGGACCTGAACTTGCATTTATTGAAGTTCATAGTTGAGAAAATTTTCTCACACAGATATGTGCTTCCAAAAAGGCACATTAACCGACTGAACACTTTGACAGCTCTGGGAAGCATGGAGCTAATTCTCTCAGAAACTGTGCAATCTTGTCTTCATTTCCCTGTGCCTCTCTGAATTTAGTTTTTAGCTCACTGTTGCACTGCAAGTCAATAAGTTCCATTTGCAACAAATTTGGGACACTCTCCACATCAGCTGAGAAGGGGTCTCCAAACAGCTGGAAAGTCAGAAAACGCTTATCAAATTCCTGAAGTATGTTTTCAACAGCAGAGGCATATTCATCACCATTAAATGCTATGCCCTCCTCAACAAGAGATCTGCATGTTGTGAAATGACTTTTCACAATCTCAGTTTTATGGAGAAGGCTTTCACAATTTCATACGCTGCTGTGATAAGCTGACCAGGGCCCTGGAGCTTCAGGTTAAGGATGTTCAGCTCCTGTGTAATGTCCACTAGGAATGCAAGGTCCATGACCCATTTGGGATCATCAAATTCAGGAACATCCATTCTTCCATCTTCCATGAATCTCTTCACCTCTGTTCTTAACTCAAAAAATCTCTTCAAGACATTTCCCCTGCTGAGCCAGCGCACCTCAGTAAAGTAAAGTACATCACCATATGTTGCCTCAATTTCTTCTAAAAAGGCACGAAACTGGCGGTGCTGTAAACTCCTTGACCTGATGTAATTGATGCATTTTAGGACAACAGACATGACATGTTCATATTTCAAGCATTTGCTGCACAGTGCCTTTTAGTGTATAATGCAGTGCAGAACGACTGCTGGATCTGCATTTTCCTCTTCTAACTTTCTTTGCACCAGCGCTACCAGTCCATTTTTTTTACCTGTCATAGACGGGGCGCCATCGGTGGTAATGCCTACTAGTCTGTTCCACGGCAAACCAGCGCGTTCAATCGCGTCGCACAGCTGTTGAAAAATCTTTAGCTGTTGTACGGCCATGCATTGGACACAAACTCAGCAATTCTTCCGTCACCTCAAGCTGGTCATTAATACCCCTGATGAAAATAGCTAGCTGAGCATTGTCAGTTTTGTCTGTGCTTTCGTCAAGCACCACAGAGTATGCAGTGAAAACTCTAGCTTTCCCACGTAGCTGATCATAAATGTCACTCGATAATTCATTAATCCGCTCTGACACTGTATTTGCCCATAGAGAGAGATTGTTGAACATGTTCTTCTTTTCTGGAAATAGAATATCAGCGACCTTCAACATACAGTCTTTAATAAACTGCCCTTCAGTAAATGGCTTTCCTGCTTTAGCGATCATCTCACTCACCACATAACTCGCTTCAACTGCAGCATCTGCATCCTTTTTGGCTTTGTGGAAAAGACTTTGCTGGGACGTTAGCTCTCTCTGCAACTGGGTGGCTCATTTTTTTCTCTCGTCTTCCTGGTACTTCTCGTACTGTATTCCTTTAGAACACCAACTTTTTCTTTGCATATCAGACAGGTGGCATTTCCATTAAACTCCACAAAAAAATGATTGGTCATGGATTTGTTGAAAGTATGACCACTCTGCTTTGTACATTATTGAATAGATTGAAAAAAAGCAATGTAAATACAATGTTATTTTTTTTTTCGTTTTTAGATGATAGACATGATCCATTTGCGGTAATACCAACATGTGATTTTTGGGCTTCTTGGATAGGAAAGCGCCACTGTGTTTAGATTCTGTACTCAAAAAGATTAATGTCTCAAAGCATGTATCTGAAATCACTGTAACTATACCTATAGAAATAGCTATACCTGTTAAACTACATTTCTAAAATAATATATTTTTTGTTGAATATTATCTAAGCTTGAGGTCATTAGAAAGTTATGCAGAGAATGCGGTTTGGACTTGGATCTCGCAGTGACCTTCTTCGGAGGTTATTAAATGAAATGAAATCCATACAAACCTATGACACAATCCTATGACACAATCTAAAAGTATCACTACTCTGGCTAAACACTAAAAAGGCAGTCCCAGATATTAACGGTCATCCAATGACAGGCTCACGTCACTATGTGCTGAATATCCGGTTTCAGGAAACCAATACAAAAGACATCAAAGATGTTTTGGGGAAACTCACTTTAGTATCTCAGTTTGCTTAGAAAGTTAATAGACAGGTGTTTATGCCACGTTTTAGTAAGTAACATTCAAGGTCCTGCAGAAAGTTTTTATGGGGATGTAAACCTGGAAAAGTTTTGGAAGGCCGTTTCTAGTAAAATGAGTTGACAAATTTATTAACATATTTTTGAAGTGTTATTATAATTGTTTTTAAAACATCTGCACTGCAACGGGAACTTGTGACATCTAACATTTGTCTGCTGTTGGGATTTCCAGCCAACTGATGGGCAGTCAGCAATGGTAATATCATTTGTTTTTATGACTTAATACATTTTGTGTATTTTAATTTAATTTTGTTCTTTTTACCTTCATCTTGACTGGGTTTTGAGTAAAAATAATCCAGATGAGACCATTGCTCATGTTGGGAACATTAGACTGCATCGAAAAGATTTCTGGACCTTGGGCCACGATGCAGAGCTTGAGGCAACAGTAAGTGGACACACAGTTACTTAAAAAAATAAAACAAAATTTGACAAAATTATACAGCTGATTGCAAACAGTCATATTGATATTTAATCCAGATTGCAAATGCTTGTCTGTTATGTGATTGTTACGCTGGCTAAGGAAAAGGTATGTTTTTAACCGTATAATATATCACAAAGTGTTGTGTATATAACAATTTGTAACCCTTTTTTCATGAACTAATATACAAGATATAACTGTCATAAATCTGCTTTGTATCTGAAACAACCACTTAAGTTAACCACCCTAATACAGGTGGTTAAATGGATGGCCACATGACGAATCAGAGTTCATCACAAGTGACTTTTCCATAGAAAGCATTTTTAGCTGTCTAGAAATGGCGCCCAGTATCATAAACACAAACAACAATCACCATAAGGGTAAACCATGTGACAAATAAAAAATGCTATGAACATTAATTAAATAACATTAAATGAAACATAAAACACCCTAATATACATTATCGGTGACAAATATAAGAAAAAAACCTTAGTTTTTGAAAGGAAATATCATTAAATGTTAGAGATGTCTCATGTAATTTTAACATTATTTTACTGTAAAAGTGTGTGTATAATCTTCTTGAATATTATACAGATTTTCACTGTAAAATATATGTTAATTCAAACCATTTACTTTCGAAATCGTATATTTTACATTATTTTACAGTATAAATAAATGTAATGTTTTGTTAAATCTGTTACAGTTTTTTACTGTATATGTGAAGCCTTTACTGTAGCATTTTTACAGTTTTTTTCTGTGAAAATTATGGACATTTTTTACAGCTGTACAGTCTTTTCTAACGGTTTTGCGATTGAATCCTATGTTTAGGGAATGGATGTGTTGGCAGTGGATTGCTATGTTGTTGTTACCTGGCTACCACCACTTGATTTGGATATATTTTCTCATTTTCCAGTATTATGCCATTTTGCAAAGTCCTTATAGTGTTTTTGAGGTGTAGTAGAACAGTTTTTCGTGTTTAAAAAACACATTATTTTTCTCTATGAAGCGTCCTTCTTCAAAGCGATCTAATTGGGCAAACTGGCCCAGACTATTCTGATTGGTCTTAAGCTTAAAGCATGTGTTGAAACATCTTTCGCCTTACCATATCTACAAGCTTTTCTCTCACTCTGCTGTGATTTGTCACATGCTCAGAGCGTGTTTCAGAAATGTCCTGCCCCTTATGAATGCAAGCTTTGGCTCTTAGACATAAACAGTAATAATGGTGTCAATTTTACCGAATATCTCCCTTTGCAGTGAACTTTAAGCTTTGTAACTTTCTCTACTTAAACTTCAAAATTACACACAAACTAAATTTAAATAAGTGAAAACTCATAATTTGACCCCTTTATTTGAACAGTTATAAATGCAGTTCATGTAAGTCCTAAAGTATTAAGATTCAGTACAATAACAACAGTAATTCACAATGTATTTCCTTGATTTAAATAATCATGTCACTGTCTTCAGGTTGCACTAATAAATATAGATATTATGTTCCCAGTTTAAGGTTCTCAGTTCAAGATTTGCTGTTCCAAGTTGACTGTTCCAAAGTTTGCTGGTCTTTGCTGTTTGTTCTTGGCATGATATAATAATAATTAATATAATAAAATATTCACTTATTCACCTCTCTTAATTAGTAATTATTCTGTGTTCTGTAACTAATGTAAGTTTTAGAGGCAATCAACGGCACTTTGTGTCCTCTGTTACATGTCAGGGTTTTTTCTCCCTTAAGGAGTTTTTTATGAATCCCTGACCACTGACTATTGTTTTTTAATATCTTGTAAAGCTGCTTTGGTACAATGAACTTTGTAAGAAAGCGCTATACACATAAAATGAAATTTGCATTAAGTTCTTTTTCATGATGTTCTGTATGTTAGTTTTATGTTCTGAATTTAAATGCTTAAATTTAAATGTTTTGGCAGTGCAGTAAGTAATTAAAAGTAAATTTAATTGCTTTAGTGCAATATATGGCTCCCCTAAACATTTCTGTTTCATTTTGTTGCAGTAAATTGACAAGCAGTATTGCCAATGGACAATGGAAACTTACCAAAAACAAGGTCAGTTTTATTAGCATTTTATAAAGCAAAAGCTACTTATACTCATTGTGTGCTGTTATCTTATATCCTTTCCAGGAATAACCTAATGATATTCTGTTATTTAGAATGTTTCACAACAGTTGGGTGGCTCTGTTGACTGTGGAGTCTTCATGTTGATGGTGAGAGTGAGAAGGGATGCATCAGAATAAAAACATTTTAGTCCAAAGACTTTTATAAGAATTTTGTACTAACTTGACTGTTTCTTTCAAGATGCATAGTGTCTTTGAGGCACCCTTTGACCTTAGGTAGACTTGACAGTTAGTATTAAAAAGATCATTTGGCTCTTATTCAATTCGTTAAACAATTTTCTCCATTTGCAAGTCTGATTCTTCACAATTACGAAAATGGTGGTTCCTAAATCTCTTGGAGAATTTTCTTTAATAAGAGAATAAGCTTTGCACTAAATTTATACACAACAAAAATTTTTTAATAAACCTAAATTTTTAATTGTAAAAGTACTGTTAACAATTTTCCTATAATAATAACCTTTTGTTAATAGGACCCTCTGCATATTTTATGCATGCGCGAACACACAAATATACAGTATATTTGTAAGTACGTATATGCACATATATATTCTTTTTTTAATTAAAACCTTTTCATTAATACTGACTGTACATGAAAAGCTTAAAACTTTAAAACACTGAACAGGTGGCACAATGTCTGGTATTAATAAAGTTTGCTCCGCCTATTTCCGGCATGAGACTGCTGCCATGAGACTGCTGCCATGAGACTGCTGTGACGTATGGTTTTGCCCTTCTGCAAAGCAGTACAACAGTCCAGTCTTGAGGTCATAGGTCATAGTGCCTAGGACAGATCCCTGTGGCACTCTGTACTTTACTGCTGTCAATCTGGATGACTCACCATTTGAATAAACAAACTGGCACCGGTCAGACAGGTAGGATTTAAATCAAACATCTTAGTGGTGGCCCTGAATGCCAATGTAATTTTTTTAATTGATCTATTAAAATATTGTGAGCTATTGTGTCAAATGCAGCACTAAGATCAAGTAATAATAAGGGCCCTATTTTAACTATCCAAGCACATGGTCTAAAACGCATCATGCAAGTGCACTTAGGGCATGTCCAAATCCACTTTTGCTAGTTTAAGGACAGGAAAAATGGTTCACTGGGTGCATGGTCTAAAAGGGTTGTCTCTATTTTCTTAATAAGAGTCTCACCTCCCATTCGCTTTAAAAGTAGTTGCGCTCACGCCATGGCGGATTCGCTATACACATGGCAGAATTTGTGAAAGGATAAACTGAATGCTTCTGGATCAAGGATCTGCTTGTGCACGCTCTGATGCTTCTTCACCCTCCCATTGAAGAGGAAGAAGACCACCAGTTTAAGATTGTTTAAACCCTTGCATAGATTATTTTTGTTTAATAAAAGAGTTATTTTTTGTAATTAAAGCTTTGGTTTTCTTTAAAAGTCATTTTTCAGTCAAATAAGTAAAAGCGCAGCTGGGTTTTAACGCTGAAAATATCTCAAAATAATCTAAAAAATATTAAATAACTATTTTTAAAAATTTGCCTTTTTACAGACAGGACAGCTCTTACAAAACTGAGTTACATCCACTTTCAAAACAGGCCAATAGAAATATTTCTTAATTCTTGTAGTGGTCTTACTTTTCCCCAGGTGGCCAGCTAAAGGAATTGAGTGGCCCAGATGCAACAAACTGAAAGTTTAAAGGTAAGTTACAGACAGTGTTTTCAGACATTTTAGAAGCAATATATTTTACCTTTTCCCTTCGGATCTTTTTCCTTTTTGGCACAACAATCTCAATTTCTGAATTAAAGAAAGGTAAAGAACTCTCTTAATGTTTGCTACTGGTACAAACCAGTAGCAAACATTAAGAGAGTCTCAAAAGTCACTTGGACTTCTTCCTCAACAGCCTCTTTACCTGAAAAATACAAAAATCTGTTTGAGTGGGGTTGGAGCAGAAATCTGAAGGGCGGTAAATCAATGTCTAGAAGCAGGGTTCGAGACCCGAGCTTTAACCGATTCTTTATTCTATTGTTCCCTCTGGTGGGCAATGTTTATTTCACAGCCTTTATCTTTCAGTTTAAATGGCAGACGATTTAGAGCAGGGGTTCCACTTTACTGCAACTGCTTTATCTCCAACATTGATTCATCTGCAACTTCCTATAAAACTCCTGAAGATATTGATGTACTTCGGGTGTCTTTGATTAAGGTTGAAGCTAAACTCTGCAGGAAAGTGGACCTGAAGAGCCAGAGCTGAGAAACACCCTTGTTTTAGAATGTGCTGTTCTTTCTTCTGAGTACCAGAAAACCATACATCTATTATAATTCTGTCACGATTCCACTCTGCACCTCCCTCTGGACTCAATTACCCACACTCCTTTGCACCCCGCTCACTTGTTCCCCATCACTTGCACTCAACCCCATTCATTTGTACCGTCTGTTTTGTGATTATGTTAGTCTGATTTGTAACATTATTTAAGCCCTGTCTTGCGTTCTGTTAGTTTTCTGGCTGTTGTTATTTTGTACGTGTTGGAATCTGGATGTGTTTTGTTAGTCAGCCGTGCATACTATTGTCTGCCTGTATTCCTCCTCTGAAGTGAGGTCTGTTTCTGTACTTGTATTCCCACTGATGAAGTTCAGTAAAAGATTTGAAACTGATATTCTCGTGTTCTGCCTCGTCTGATGCACGGTAACAAATTCCCCCTATTTTTGGTCTGCAATGACCGTGTTAGTATTCCTTTATTGTACAAATTGAAAATATAAAATTTGTCATTCAATTTAACTATATATTATTTATACATATTATATTGTTACTGCCATCACCTTTGTTACTGTTAATGCTTTTTTGTAACCTCTTATTTACCCAATTAATATAAATATATATAACAAATATAAATAAACTATATACATGGAAACTAAGCATGTTTGCTCAGAATAACTTGTTCTCAACGTTATTTACTCATGAATTAGTCAAGATCACAGGATAAGGAAGTAAAAAATAAGTGCAACTCTTAACACTATATACGTCTAATAAAAAAAGCCTTTAATAGTCAGAACTCCACAGACACATGTCTTGATTCGACTACTGTGAATATGGGTTTAATAAATGCCCGTTCTATTGTAAATAAGACTTTTATTTTGAATGACTTTTATATTACTCATTGCCTGGACTTTCTCTTCATTACTGAGACTTGGCTAAACGATAATGACATGAGTCCTGTAGCTGAGCTTTTACCGCTGGACTGCCAGTTTTTACACACCCCGCGGATAACTCGTCATGGCGGAGGCATACCTGTCAACATTTGGATACCGAAATCCGGGAGACTCCGGGGGGTGGGGGGCTTTGCGGGGGCGGGACTAGGCAGATGGGGGTTGGGTTTGGGGCGGGTCAGAGGCAAGTTAAATACACATAAGTAAAATTTACTTTTGTGTATGTCGCACTGTGCGACATACTTTGCAAAAAGCGTGGGAATTGTCGATGCTGCTTCGTGATAAGAAATTAAATTCCTCCGTCCAGCTGTTGTTATATTTGCAGCTATATTTCGTTTTTTCGCCGTAGCACCACCTGAGCTTTCTAATGCCATTTTTAGTGATGCTTGATTCAAATTCCCCTGTCTACCTGCGCAGATATCAACAGCGCAACCGAGTTGTAGGTTGCCAGGTTGAGGTCACAAATGGGTTCAAAATTGTATGATGTATCTATTGTGTGAGTAGGATGCGTTTCATACAAGATCTGGCAACTGAAGAACCTTGGAATAATGATGTAATTATTCATATAACAAGGTAGGGCCATACAAATTACGGGAGTTTCCCGGGAGAAATAACAAAACGGGAGGGGGGTGGGAAATACGGGAGACTCCCGGGAAATACGGGAGTGTTGACAGGTATGGGCGGATGTCTAGCTGCTATTTTTAGTAATTTGTTTAAATGTAAGCAGCTCCCCACTGAGAATTTTAAATCCTTTGAAGTTCAAGTTATGAAGGTTGTGTTAGCGTTCAGGCAAGACAGAGACAAAGTTCCAATCAAAAGCAAACCTTTACTTTTACTGGAGGAATTTCCAAACAAAGATACATCAGTTGGCACAGGCACCTTAGAACACAGAATCAGATAATACTGGATAACAGGCCTGATAACAACGCCAAAACAACAACAATACCGGACATCAAACAGAGTCCTTAATTGCTGGTGACAGGTGCAGGTGATTTCAAGATGGATGCTGGGTGATCAGGAACAGGTGCGGTAGGTGCAAGGGATTGTGGGAAACGGAGTTCAGAAGGGAGGACCCGTGACAGGTTGACATGTCTACGCCAGTGTATTGCGCATTAGTTTATAGGCCACCTGGTTACAGTAAGGATTTCCTTAAAAAATGTTATGATTTTTTTATCTGGTGTTATAACGTGCTGACAAGATTCTGATTATGGGGGATTTTAATATTCATGTCTGTTGCCCAGAAAAACCCATGTCTAAGGATTTTTTAATTTTGATTGACTCTTTTAATCTCACCCAGAGTGTAATGGGGCATACACATGTCCATGGGCATACACTGGATCTGGTGTTATCTTTGGATATAAGCTTTGAGAGTATTTGCATTGATGAGATTCCTATTTCGGATCATAAGCCTGTTAGGTTTAAATTGAACATGACTCGTGTTGTACAGGATGTTTCTTTTCTTCCAAAAATGTCCAGAGTCATTTAGGGATGCAACGATTAACCGGTTTCACTATTAACCGCGCTTTAAATCGTCACGGTTAATTAATCGTAAAGGCTCCGCAACACTGTGTTTCTGTCGCGCGGAACGGAACTGTTATACCAGTGGTGCTGCAGTTTAAAGTTCTGAGTTTATCAGAGACGCGAAGGCTATTACACACACACACTGAACAATGGCAGAGGCACCTCGCAGCCAAACTCTGTTTCCTCCAAAGAAGCGCCTGAAATCGGCAGTTTGGGATTATTTTGGGTACACAAAGTTAAATTACGTGACAAATTACTTCATGAAATATGTTGGTAGGGAATTAAATATAAATGTGTCAGTTACAATCAATGCTGTAGCGGTGAGAGTTGTGGGCTTTCAGTGCAATATAAACAAAAACGCATGTAATGTTTGACACGTGTAAAATTAGATGAATTATTACAAAATTATTAAAATGAATATGTATGGATGAAAGTTGATGACAATAACAGTTCAGTTAATAAGTTAATATTAGTCATTTATATTAATAATAATATTAAATATTATAGAAATGTAATTGTTAATGCAATTAAATACGAAAATCAACTTAAATCATTACTGCAAGTCATGTATTTAATTCATTACTACAAGTCATATATTTAATTCCAAATAGACAGACTATTTTTTATTTTGATTGTTATTTATTATCAGTGTTAAAGTATTACTTATGTTTAAGTCAAAAACCTTTTTTCACTTTTCTTTAATTCCAAAGAGAGAAATTGAATTTTGTTTGTTTGCTGTATTATTTGGTTACTGAGTTCATGTCTGTTTCAAAAGCAATAAATAACACTTTAAAATATAAGGAGTTTTCATGTGATTTTATAAACTAATAGTGTTGTGAAATTAATGAATGCATAATCGTGATAACCGTGAAACCGTGATTATTCATCAGACTATAATCGTACCAACAAAATCTATAATCGTTGCGTCCCTAGAGTCATTACAGATCATAAACACGATGCTTTTATTGCTGCTTTTACGGCTGCAGAGCTTTTGTAAATGGTTTCTCTGAAGTGCCTGTAATAGCACCAGATGAAATGGTACACTGTTTTAATCATGTATGTAGTAAGATTCTTGATACTGTTGCACCTTTTAAGGTGAAGAGGCAAAAAGTGAATAAGCGACCATGGCTAAATGAGGTAACACAGGGTTTTAGGCGGGTCTGCAGGCAGGCTGAGCGTATGTGGGTTACAAATAAATTGCAAATCTCGTATGATATTTTTAGGGAATCCTTGAGAAATTATCAAAATGCTGTCAAATCAGAAAGATCATCATATTTCTCAAGGATTGTATCACAAGGGGTGAGCAACCCTAAAGTGCTGTTTGCTACCATAGATAAGGTGTTAAACATGTCTAAAAGTGTACTTGTAAGACCATCTCATGACTTATGCCAAGCTTTTTTGAAGTTTTTTGTGGACAAAGTGGATCTGATTAGGTCAAGTATATCAGTAGTGTTTAATATAATAGAGAGATCTTCTCTCCCAATTGGTTTCCTTGGAACAGTTGGAGAGCATTGTCTTGCATTTAAAATCTACTACATCTATTTATGATGTCCTCCCTACTAAATTGTTAAAAGAGGCAATGCATGTCCTTGGCCCTAGCATTCTTTTAATTATCAGCAGTAGCCTACTATTTGGCATAGTACCACTTGAGTTCAAGTGGGCCATTATTGAGCCAGTGCTAAAAAAGACTAACTTGGATAGTCAGGATCTCAAACATTTTAGGCCGATATCGAAACTCCCCTTTATGAATAAGATTTTAGAAAAAGTTGTCCACACTCAACTTATAGATTTTTTAACTGACAATAATATAATGGACATTTTCCAATCAGGTTTCAGAAGAAACCATAGTACTGAATCAGCATTAATAAAAGTCGTAAATGACATTTTAATGGGAAGAGATTCTGGGAAATGTGTTGCTTTGATGATACTGGACCTGAGCGCAGCTTTTGATACTGTTGATCACGGCATTTTACTAGCACGTCTTAGAGATGATGTTGGTATTAATGATGTGGCCTTGAAATGATTTGCTTCCTACCTAAGGGACAGAAAATGTTCATTTGGAATTGGAGATTGTCTTTCTGACACTGTGAATGTTTTGTGGGGGGTCCCTCAGGGATCTATTCTTGGACCAACCTTGTTTTCTCTGTATTTGTTGCCTCTGTATATTACAATATTAATTACAATATTAATTACCACATCTATGCAGATGATTTGCAATTATATTTGGGACAACTTCAACATATGCTTAAATGAAGTGAAGGTATGGTTTGCGAGTAATTTTCTGCAATTAAATGAGAATAAAACTGAGATTATAGTTTTGGAAACAAACAGTCTATGGGAAATCTGTTTGTGAGTGAGGATTTTGCTCCCAGCATGAATGGTTATGTTAGGAACCTGGGTGTCATTTTTGACACAGAACTTTGCTTTGATCGACAAGTAAATGCTGTCGTGAAATCATCCTTTCATCAGTTAAGGAAGTTGTCCAAGCTGAAATCTATTCTTTCTAGAAAAGATTTAACCTGGGTTTGAATGCATCTCTCATAGCTCGCCTTCAGTATGTTCAAAATGCTGCTGCAAGGCTTTTAACTGGCACTAAGAAGAGGGATCACATAACACCTGTGTTAATTTCTTTACACTGGCTTCCGGTGTTATATAGGATAGAATATAAAGTCCTTATTATTGTGTACAAGGCCTTACATCAACAGGCTCCTGACTACATCAAAGCTATGTTGAGCCCATATAAAACTTCTCGCTCTTTGAGAGCAAATGAGCATATGTTGTTGTCTGTTCCACGAACACGGTTGAGGAGGAGTGGAGATCGTGCATTCTCCGTGGCAGCTCCTGTGTTATGGAACGGGCTACCGTTGTCTTTGAAATAGGCTCCCTCTTTGGGTAGTTTTAAAGGACAATTGAAGACTTTCCTTTTTTCTAAGGCTTTTTCTGTATGATTGATATATGTTATGTTGTGTAACACTATGATATAGTGTTAGTGTTAAGCTGGTATACAATTAATGTGGCCGATATTATACACTGAATTTAGTAGGGTTTGATCATTTTGACTGAATTTAAATTGGGTCTGGTTTAGATGTAACATTCTATGTACATTTGTTAATACAGTATTGTACTTTAAAGACAATTGGTTGTGAATGTGGTCAGCTAAGTAACACATTTTTCAGTTGTGGTGAACTAAAAGGCTTCAGTGCTACTGTTACTGCTACGGCTCATTTTCATTGGTGAATGGGGCTGTCCATCATAATCGGGCCTTTTTAATCAGTTCCCTTGCCATAAGTATAGGCAGGTCTGGAAGCCAGGGTGGCGCAGGCAGGTCTGGAGGCCAGGGCAGCACTAGCAAAGTAGGAAGCGGAGCCAGCAGTAGGCGGAGCCAGCAGAGCAGGGGTGGCCTGCTTGACAGTGGCAGGGAACTCGGGGATGGCCATCTTGAGGGTGGCAGGGAACTCCAGTACGGCCATCTTGACTGTGGCAGGGAACTCAGGGACGGCCATCTTGACCGTGGCAGGGAACTTAGGGAGTGAGTCGTGGGCTGGAGCCACCTCTGATGTACAATTGGCAGCCCAACAGCACCACGCTTCCAGGGCAATCACAGACAGCGCCCACGACTCTGGGGTGACCACTGGACACGGGACCACTGGCATGACCGGCTTTGAGGACTCTGGACCACTGGGACGACCGGACTCGGGACCACCGACTTGGAACCACTGGAGTGACTGAACTCGGGACCACTGGGCTCATGTGTTGCGCAGGCCTCCACTGCTGACCCGGCTCCTTGGCCAGCAAAGCCTGACGTGTGCTGCCCCCTCAAAAAAGTGTTTAGGGGGAACATTTTCCTCCACCTCTCCCACAGTAAAGGGAGATCCACCAAGCAACAGGGCCTGCTCTACAAAATCCATAAAGTTCCCCAGAGGATCATGACAAGCGAGTTAAAATTGTAGTTGTTTATTGAGTCGGGCATGGTAAAAAACAATAAGGGACTTATCTGGGAAGTGGGTTTGATGGGCATTATTTTTGTATGCTTATTGTGTGTCTTGGTTTATGAACTGCAGTTCTTTACATTATCGTCTTTTGTAAGCTTACATTCAACTCGTCTTGCATCTCATATGGAGCTTACAGTGATGTATGTGGGCCATAGCTTCCCAACTAGAGGGTTTTGAACAGGGTAGCATGTCACGTGAGATACATCTTGCAGCCTGTAGGTTAAATATTTGTTAAACACCAGGTAAGAAGCGTGTCCCGCTGCTCTGCAGCACAGGTTCAGTTCCTGTTTGCTACTATTTAGCTGGGCCTGGCTTACAGCCCATCGCGAAGCATTGCCAGTTCACCTGCCTTACTGAGCGGTTTTCCTTATTGTCTTGACTATTGTGTGTATGACCATTGCCTTTCTTGTTTTGTTCTCATTTACGGATTCCTTTGCGTAACGTTTTGATTGGACTGCCTCTCTGTGTATGAACTTTGCCTGCCAACGTTTTCATTTTCTGCCTACTGTTTTGGATTTGGTCGCTGTGGATTTTAATAAACTTCTGCATATGGATCCGAACACGGCCTCAGCCTCATTACACAATGTAAATAGTACATAAGTTTTTTTTGTGCACCTGTAAATAAAACACGTTGTGTTTTTACAACTCTACATCTGTGTCTCAGTCTAACTGGTATCGTGCCTTAGAGCTAAAACAATAACTTTAATGAACTTGTTTTCTTTTTATTTTATGTTCATGTTTCCCTTTGACACCATCTCGCTCTGAGGACATAACAGCTACATTCAGAACCCTGTACAGGATACCCCAAAGAATATCTAGATGCCTCCACTGTGACAGCCTGCACAAAGCCTGTGGTACAGGCTAGGGGACAAAGAGGTTTGCTACAGGGGTTGCAATGTGAAGCTAATGTTTCATTTCTTTATATTAGTTATCTTTATATCAGATATTTGTTGATACTTTTTGGTTTCTATTTTAATTGCAATCTTTCATGAGCATTGTGCACTTAAAATATTGATTTGTTTTGGCAGGCTGTGCTCATCTGTCACATTTTAATAGATTTTATGATGAAACGGTGCTTCCATGTAAAGGATTTTGTCTGCATCTATGTACTCTTATCATTAATGTGGTTTAACTCCTACTAATGGTTTGTGTGTAATTCTGAATAGATGCTTGAAAATGTGCTGCAGTGTTCTTTTTCGGCTGAAATAAAATGTAAGATTTTGGTATGAAATAACTGAAGAGAATTCCATATATACTAGATAATTGGGCCAATGCATTCAAAAGCAGGACGTATTTGCTCTTGAAAGTGAGGTATATTGTGAAGTATGTAATCCAGCTCATATAGTACATAAGCAGACTGAAAGTTATTGATTTGGCCTCATTGTAACTTTTTGGCAGATCTCTTCCCATGTAAGAAAACGAGATACACAGGAAACCAAGAAACCAACTAATGAACAAAACTATGCTGATGGTTATAGTGTTTCTCCTTTCACAAATGAGCATAACTTGATCACTGAAAGAAAATGAGTCTCTGACGGGATGGTCAGGCGAGACCGTTGCCCATAACACGCAAGAAATAAAATGAATAAAAGAAGAAAACAAAATGAAAAGCCACTGGCCATGTAATTTTGGAAACTCTGCAGCCATTTTGAAGACGCAAATAATTTGAAAGGAACGGACGGTCAAACAGGAGAGACAGATAGTGAAAAAGAATGTAAATATGACATTTCTCAGGATACAGTTTACTGCTGTGGGCTGTCCAAAGAAAAAGAGCACACTTGTGCTAGACAAAGTTAAACACGCTAACATGAGGAAACACATGTTGCCACCAGCAGACCTCACCACTGGTGTGTTGTAATTGCAGGCGAAAAGGCAAAAAATGGAAATGAGCAGAGTAATCAGACATGCAGTAAACAATATGACTACAATAGATGTGATTTCAGTGAACTGAAGATAGACGACAGAACGTGTCTTACATGTCGTGCTGCCCTCATCAGACCATTCACTCTCTGCACATGGATAACAGGTATAGGGGTCTCCTGGAAAAAACAACAATAAAATGTAAATGTTTACTATACATTTAAAATAAAGCCACTATAGAGTGTAGGTAAATAGTAAACTATCCACTGTTGAACAAGTTTCATCTCTAACTTTCATCTAAAGTTTAAGTAAGTTTTGGCCAGTTGTCGAACTGGAAACCATTAGCTTTATCTGTTGTTCTTCATATTGTTTTTATAATTCCCAGTTTGTCCATCTCCTTACACCGTTTTGTCTACAGATGTGGCCATTTAAAATAAACACCACATGGCATCACATGTGGTGCACAAAAAAGACATGGCCAACAGGGGGCAGTTGTGTATCATTGTCATTTAATGCCAAGGCTTGGCAAGCAGATCTGTGGACCTCTCTCAAATAAGTGACAGCAAACCCGCCAGCCACTTGATAAAATGTTTAAAATAATGTACTCCTCAAATGGCAAAACAATGTATGATTCAGTTTTTATGAATTTGATAGTTTTTGAGATAAAAATACAGTTCGGGAAGGTTTTTATACTTTTGTTTTTGCATGTACAGTAGAGTTTTTCACAACATGTTAAGTAATTGAGCCCCGTCAGGTGATGCACAAACTTGCACAAACAAAGAATGTAATTTTTATAAATCCACACTGCTTTCGTTGCAGTAGCTCGTTGAGATGTGTTTGTGCATATTGCGAACACTAAATTTCTTTAATGTTTGCTAGGAACGGCAACTGTGCTTTTGTTTGCTATATTGAACTTTGCATATTATATTCAATTGTTCTAATTGTCACTGTTGTCTACTTCACATTTCAAGCCATCTAAAGCATCACACTTCTCTAGACCAATAAGCTTTAAAAGCATCACACACCAATAAGCTCTTCCTAAATATGAACCAATGAAAGCTAAAATGTGTCGCCCCGCCCCGTCATTCAGGCTGCACTCTGGAGTACTTGATGAGGACTGACGGCTGGCTCACACATATTACTGTAAATGGAGTATACTGTATGTGCACCAGGCATGAGTGTTACTGCTCGTCTGAACGACAATGTGCAGAGCGATGGAGTAAAAGTCATTTGAAAATGAATTGGCATCTGTGATATCACAAATCCGGCCACTCTACTTTGAATTTCTGAAGAACAACTCAATAAATGCTTTCATTATTGATAAGGAGGATCTTTTAAGCAATGAAACTTTAGAGAGCTTGTTACATCCACCTGGTCATAGCTAATTTGCATTCCTTGTTTTACCAGCACAAGGCCACAAGGCACAAGGAAATGAAGATGGAAATAGTAAATAGAAAAGCCCTTTTAAATGCCTGATTAAAACATTTATTTAAGTGTTTATGTTGTTTTTTCCAAATCCTTTTTTAATTTAAACAATTTATTAATGGATGAATATTTAAATAAAAAATGTATAATCACACTTTTTATTGCCCATTGAAATATTAAATAATGAAATACTGTATTACTTTTCCACACTTGTGGTCCTCCATATAAAACTTGCAAGGAGGTATCAATGATACCACAAGCTCTAATATGTCAAAATATGAGATTCAAAAAAATTGAATCTCAAGTTAGTTTTCAAGTCAACATCATCTGTGCTAATCTTATATTGCCCAATCTAGTTTTGAACAAACTAATGCGTTTCCAGCCCCAGTATGCAGTAAAGAAGAGAAAAAAATCTGATAAATACTGCAAGCAAAAAAGCCCTGAGGTTTTAACCAAAATTTCCTGTCATTAGCATTAAGGCATGTTTGTAGGGAAGCAATGCTATAATTTACCCATAGGCTATCAAAGACTACATAACATAACATTCTAAGATCATTTTTGCTGAAAATCTTAACTGTACTAAAGAAGAAAGAAATCACCTGGTCTAAAGGATAACTTACTAACCACGTTTTATATATATAGTCGCATATAGACATCTTATTTTTTGAGATTGGAGGTTAAATACTTGTAAGCTGAAATCAATGTGAAACAAAGTGAATTCATAATTTAGGCTATTTTCATAAATAAAAATGTTTTAAAAAACATCCCCTCTCAGATATTTTTACAAATCGCACCCTGGGTTTAACATAAAAAACACAACATACCACTGGTTTCGGAGATTGTCCACTGATTTAGAAACCAGTACTGTAACTTTAATGCATGCTGATTAAAGTTGACTGATTAAAGTCTGATGGTAATGATGCACGGTGACATAAACTAATGTAGGTATTTTGTAGTGCGCATTCCCTTCATAAATATTCTAAAATCTTCAGTGGCTCAGATTTCGGGGAAAATGAAGACTTTTCTCTTTAGTCTAATATCCAACAACAAAACACCTGAAACGCGTTTGTTTACGAGACATTCTTGTCACTACAGCTGCTCCATAAAAACAATGGCAGTTTGTGTACAGCTGGGGTGCGTTTCCCGAACAACGACCACTAAAGTACAATGCATCATTGAAAAACTAACTAGCTAGTCACAACTGTTTCCCAAAAACTTTGACTTTAACTTTATCTCACATCTGTTGTTTGTACCACGTTGATTCAATAACATAGTTCATGACATCACTTAGGTGCTGGAGTAATAACATCTACTAATAAATTCAAATCGAATGAAGATTTTTTTAATTTATGAATGTACATTGTATTTTTGTGAGCCCGTTTTTGTTTTCTTCTTCTCTTTGTTTATTTATGCTAAAAATAAAAAACCTTTGCTCATCCTTCCCTGTTTTTAACAGCAGTCCTACATGTAAACATAGTTTTGCATATTGGAATTATTTTGTTAACATGCTTACAAAATGTTAAATGCTTTCTCCTTTGTAAGTCGCTTTGATTAAAAGTAAATGTAAAGAGTAATAGAATAACTAATGATATAATGACCATTTTCTAAATAAAATTGAGTGTGGTTTTCAAAATTAAAAATATAATACATTTTAATGCCAATTCAAACCCCCATATGTAAGAATTTGGTATGTAATGTACCATAAGAAGCATGTCTGCTCACTGCCTATAGGCATATATTGTCACGGTTTCACCCTGCACCTCCCGTCTGAACTCAATTTCCCATAACACCTTGCACCTCTCCACACCTGTTACTCATCATCCGCCATCATCCTGATTCACCCGCACCTGATCACAATTACCTGGACTTCTATTTAAACCATGTGTCTTCAGTTTGTCTTGGTCTGGTATTGTTGTGTCATGCGTGTTGTGCTCTGTTTAGTATTGTGAATGCCTGTACCTGTTTGGATGTATTTCACCTGTCTTGGATATCGATGCCTGCTTTTGGAGTGAAGTTTTTCTATGGATGTTTTTTGTTCCCAGTTTTGAGTTGACTGTTTGTTTTGTTTATCAACAAGTAAACCTGAGTTAATCTCACCCCTTTGACTCTGACTCTTACCTGGACCCGTAACATATATAATATGTAGGAAAAAATCTTGTCATTAAGGTACTTACGATATTAATCAATATAGGTGTTTTGTGGGCATTTTTTACACTGAAAACAGCAAGCATAAAATCCTTCATGATTCCTTGAATATCCATTGTTACACTCAACAGAGCAGTTTGAGAAAGGAACCTTTATGAAACGGAAAAGAGTGTTAAAAAATAATTATGTTAATCTAAACTAAAATGTAAAAGTCAATCAAGACAATTTACTTACAGCAGTGTTGTTGCGCCAGGGCATGAGGGAGTTGTTTATTGTAAAAAGAGTTTCTGGATATGTGTCATATGTGCCCACCCTTTGAATCCATGGAGGATTTGTTTCAGTGTGCCAGAGCACGACTGCATAACTCACAGCTGGATCACCATTAACATCATATTTCACCTGACGGCCATTGAGTGGAAAATCCAACTTCTTCATTTCTTTTAGAATCTATTGTAATATACAATGAACATTTTTCAAAATGTGTCCTATGCTATATATATATATATATATTTTATTAGGATACTTTTTTAAACTAAGATAAATATTGAGATGATTAAAGGTTATAATTCACTCACCATGTATGGCTTAACTGTTATATTTTTGCTGCATTCATTCATGTCACATTGCAGAAGTTTATGTAACGCATGAGCTATAGTATATATGGATGTGTAGATGGCAAAGGAGAATGTGGGATCTTCATTTATAGTTTCCTCCGCAGTCAATGATGCACCTTCCTTACATTCTTGATTGCATATCTCAGTCTGGACACCACTCTCAACATTACCAACATTATTATCCTCATTATCTTTGACTTTAAAAATGAATTCATCAAATCCAGACAATGACAATAATCTATCTGTAATGCCAATAACTGTACCAATTTTCTTAATCTCTGGATCTCTTGGAAGCTGTTGATTCATAGACCATGTTTCACTTGCAATCCAAACTTTGTCATGTATGTTGTTTGCTATGGCAGCTCTCACAACGTTTTCTGCATATATTGACAAAGCGAAAACCACATTAACATGACATTAACGTTTAGCATATTGATATTTTTAAGTGTTTGATTGTAGTTTGATAGGCCAAGCAAATTCCAGTATTGTTAATATATTTGTAAAACAGTCTTAGACCATCTTCACTGAAATTGTCTGAGCCTCCAAGAAAAGCAACCCAGTTCCATCCAAACCACTGTATGATGTAAATAATCATCTGTATCATGTCTTTTTTGTTTGGGATTGTTCTTATAAAAGACGGATACAGAAGTTTATTACTTAATGCGTAACTAGTAGCATCATAATTCACCTTTGAAAGAGAAGAAAACATAATTTCACAAACATATATATGCCAACACACTGCTAATGTACTGCTTATGCATCCACATTATTGGAAAGAGTTTCTTTAAGTAAAAAGTTAGGAACTATGTTTAGCCCAAAACAAATCTGTGAATACGGCCCCAGAACTGTTGAATAAAGTATGAAATATCACAGTTGAAATAGACACTATTTACCCATGGTATAAGGTCCATTGTGACTAACGGTGCAATAGTAATAGTTCTTGTGCTTCCGTATGGTCCTGTTAAAGCAATGACTTTAGGCTGATGACTGTTGAGTTTTTCTTGAGGTTTTATTGATCCATTCTGTGAGATTAAACTGAAAACTGATGGGAAGTTTTTAGTGTCAGAGCAATGATCAAATATTTCATAGCCCAGAGAAACATTGGGCAGCAGCGCGGTGGAGTTATTAATCTCCTCAACAGCAAACCTCATCACTTGAAACATCTGATAACCAGATTCAGAGAAAGTGTGTCTAGAAAACATTAGTAAGAGAATAAACAGAATTAAAATGTGTTTTATCTTAGAAACATTACTTTAAATACTAAAAAAATGGTGCTTCAGTATAGCCAAAGACTCAAGGTATGAAAAGCATACAGATGATTACCGGGTTGATAATAAAACACCTACACTACATTTTCTGAGATTTTAACAGAGATGTTTTTGTTTCACATTATAGAAGATAATTTTAGTATCCATTAATAAAAACTGTTGACAAAAAATTATAACTTTAGCTTTTTTGTGCCCTTTTTAACTTCCGGGTTTAAAATCTTCAGTCTGTCAACGTCAGGGGTTGTGACGTGGCGATGTTCCAGCAGTCCAGCGTGACGTGTGTTTTTTTATCCAATGAGAATGCGTTTCATTTAATAATGGTTACGAAAACTGCAAGATCATACAGTAATTGAGTAAGGTATCAGGGGTCGCTATTTGCCGTGCCGTTCATGGGTTAAATGCTTCATGTTTCTGTGGTGTAGAAGTATTGCATAGTTCTTTCCGCGATGTCCTTAGGGCACTCTATTCATTTAGAAAGGATCTAAACTATGATTAAAAAAATATTTATAAACTCTTTAGCATCATTTTTCAGTAAAAGTCGGCCGGTTTTTCCTTATAAGGCTGTTATGTATACATAACATACATATCACAGTAGATAGTTGATAGATTTTTTTATTTACCTTGTATGTATGTGTTAGTGTTGGTTGTGAAGCACCACCAGTCTGAATTAATTGCCCCAAGGCGAATTAATAAAGCTGTAAACTAAAAATAAATCAGCATCATACAAAGCAATAGAAAGATCCTTGCTTACCCTTTGCATTTAATGGCCTCTGAGGAGTACATGGATGTGGCTAGTTCAACTTCATGTACTGGAAAAAGGCCACCCAATAAGTAATCTCCATTCAAGCTGAACTCAGATGATGAGCAGAATACTTTAGAAAAGATACAATTAGTAAAGCACACAAATCTATTTTAAATGTGACTCAAATCCATGATATAAGAAGCTCACGAAAAGAGATGTCTAGTGGCTTATCATTGAAGGAAAGGCAGACTCTCATACCATACTTTCATTTGCTTAAACCAGTGATACAAGTCATAATTTTCATACTTAAGCCCACTGAGCATATGCCAATCAGTTATCAAGTAGAGCATTACACCATACCACAGAGATCACAAGATGCAAAATATTACTTTATAAACCCTGAGGACAGTCTCAGAGTCTAGTCTGCTTTAGTCTTTTTAGTGCTGGTTCTTATTCAAATTCTGAGGAACCCGTCTATGAAATACATCCTGACTGTTAGCATCTTATCCATGACACAATTCACAAATAGGTTCAATGAAGGTTTCATGCAACACCCTAACTGAAATATCTGAATTTAATTAAAAAGTTAAAGGTCATTTATCAGAGTAAACAAACAGACATGGCATAATCAATAATTGAAATAATCATAATAGTCAGAAAAATCAGCAACACTTTACTATGGAAGCCCGTTTCACACAAAAAAAAAGATATTATTGCGACTTTTTATCTCAGAATTCTGACTTTTTTTCTCAGAATTCTGAGATATAAAGTCGCAATTCTGAGATATAAAGTCGCAATTCTGAGATATAAAGTCGCAATTCTGAGATATAAAGTCGCAATTCTGAGATATAAACTCGCAATTCTGAGATATAAACTCGCAATTCTGAGATATAAAGTCGCAATTGCGAGTTATTAGAATCAGAATTTGACTTTTTCTCAGAATTCTGACTTTTTTCTCAGAATTGCGAGATACAAAATAGATTCCTGTTACTGAGATTGACATGTGTCCACTGACGGTAGGGATTGCATATTCTATCAGCCTGTAAAAATGGAAAAGATTATAGAGTATTATTTTCGATCGCGGTTTCACTAATAGAGAAATCTTAATTTTATTGGAGGAATCACACAACATAAAGCTTAGTTTCCGAACTCTTGAGAGAACGTTAAGCAGGAATCAGTTGTGGCGGAGACGCAATAAAACAGATGAGGCTGAAGTGGCACGTTTTATACACCAGCAGCTACAGTCATCGGGACGACAACATGGCTATAGCTGGATGCACCAGAAATGTTGGCTGTCCGGCATTATTACAGACAGAGAAACTGTCGTCGGGTGATGCGACTGCTGGATGTACAAGGAGTTGATCTGCGTGCTCGCTGATCGCCTCTGGCGACGCATGTATAACAGTCGCGGGCCAAATTATGTTTGGCATATTGACGGATATGATAAGTTAAAACCTCACGGAATATGCATAAACGGATGCATTGATGGTTTCTCCAGAAAAATGATCTGGCTTGAAGCATACAAAACGAATAATGACCCACGAGTAATTGCAGGTTATTTCCTAAGAGCTGTTGCTGAGAACAACGGATTTCCACAAAGAATTGCATTGACCATGGAACTGAAAATACGCATTTAGCAGATATGCAGACATTCTTCAGAGACACTGCCAGGGCAGAATGTGTCACTCTTGGTCCAAGCACTGGGAACCAGAGAATTGAGCGATGGTGGTGCACTTTGAAGCCAGTGCATACAATTTTGGATGGATCATTTTGAACAGCTAAAAGAAGATGGACACTTTGTTGATACTTTCATTGACAAATCTCTCATCCAGTTTTGCTTCCAATATTTTATACAGGTAACACATTTGTTCACTATCAGAGTTGATTTTATCCTTAAGGAGAGTATTGAAGTTTAATAACTTTATATTATTTATTGACATAATGTGCAGATTTGTGAATCCATTTAGCAAGTCAATGTAGAATATGTTCCATTTCTTTTTTCATGAAGGAAGAGCTTGATGAAATAGTCAGTGCCTGGAATTGCCACAGGATACGACCAACTCACAACCCACGTGCTCCCAGTGGTCGACCTTCAATAATGTTTGCTGTTCCCAGCTTATATGGAGTGCAGAATTTTTTGCATCCAATTGAACAAACAAAACTGAGTATTTGCCAAGAGGAGTGTTTAATTAAAGACTACCCTTGTCTTTCAACTGTGTGTAGAACTGTGTGTAGAACTCATGGCTGAGCATAACCTTGTCATGTCAGATGATGCTTATGAAATTACAGACGTTTACCTCCAACTTCGTGAACTGATCCTTCAAGGACTGGATTTGGAGGATTAGATTCACCATTCTATTCTAAACTACAATGTTGACTATATAACTAAAGGTATTGTTTCAATTATAGTTCACATTTTTTAAAACTACAATCTGACCATAAAGATTTAAAATAGTTGTGTAATTCCTTATGTATTTGTCTTGAAATTATTTTTGTTACACTGACACTCAAGAGTGATATTAAAAGTTGTTCCTTAAATGTTTAAAGCAAAGATGTAATTGTTTTCCCCATATTATTACAGGTCACAACCATTTACAATGCAACAGAGAGTATTTATGGCTAGACTGGTGAGCACACTTTTCACATTGTTTTATTAATTGATCAATTTTCTATGCTTAAAAAATTAAATACATATTTCTCTATGCTACAAAACTGTTTTTGATATCCATCCAACTGATTTTGATATCTATGATTGGCATTTGTTCTAACATCAAATTACATTGTTGTTGTTTTTTATATGAAATCTTACTGTCTATCACTTTTATTATTGTATATTTGATTAGAAAAATGGAATCAGTTAGCAATTCAAAGAGGATGAAATCCCTCGACTGCATGTAATTTAAACAATATATATATAGTATATATATATATATATATATATATACACTACTCACAAAAAGTTAGGGATATTCAACATTTATGGAAAATGTAAAAAGTTGTATCATGAAAGTATCATGAGTAATCATGAATTACCATTGCATGCTTCTACTTAAATGCCCTACTTTCATGATATAATATCACTGTGGCATGAACTTTTTACATTTTCCATAAATTTCACCCAAAAGTCGAATATCTGTAACTTTTTGTGAGTAGTGTATATTCTGCTTTTTTCACGAAAAAGACTCTGCAATCTTCACACTTACTTTCATTGTGTTATATCTATATCAAGATTAAGGGTGAGCAGAAGTTATATTTCACTTTCATCATCTGGTTTTAAACATGCATATGTTTAGGGAATTTTTTTTTTACCATTATGGACCAGACTAGACCCTTCATTGTAATCAACATTTAAGTCTTGCTGAACCATATAGACCCCTTAATTTTGCATATTGCTTATTGCTGATAGATTTAACCATTATCCACTGCATGAAGCTACCTTTATACTGACTGCATTTCATTGCTAACAGCCCTATTGTGTCTTGTAGGAACAGTCTCCATGAGCCTACTCTAAGTATCCAGATGGAAAAAGTTAACATCCCATCATTTTATACACCCCTCAGGATCACCTTGTCTATTAGACACAGTAAATAAGGTGCAGTAAATAATCTCCATTACAATTCTCTGTGCAAGATGATACAAAATCACAGTGATGTTGCTTTGTGTTTTCAGAGGGCAGAAATAATTTGTTCCATACCATCTTCATATCTATCCTAATGTGCAAAGAAGGCCAGCATGCTGTCAAATTGAGATCTTACCTGTGATGTAACATGGATAAAGCACAGCCATCAGCATGCAAGAAATGCACAATGCAAATTAATGTAATGTAATGAATACTAAAAATCTATAAAACAGTTTTATGACTATTTTTAAATGTATAAACTCTTTTCCAGCTATAGTAATGTTTATTGTTTTGCATGATTTCAAACATTTTGTGATATATGCCCATAATTACTTAATTAAAAACATGAATGCAAATGAAGCACAACAAGCCTGTTTTAGATGTACAAGATAATGTTTTGAACCTCAAAACTTAAGAATGTATGTGTTGAAACTGTTCATAATTGATATATTTCTCCTGTTTAACCTTTGAAGAGTTTAAATGGCAGGTGATTGAAAATAATGTGAACAAAATGGTTTAGGTAAACTGATATGTTGTCTGTATTTTGTATTATGCCTGAAATAAAATTTGAATCAGAACTGAATTTTTATGGTATTTTGTTTATTAACTATGCAACCTTGTTGTGGTACATATTTTGCTCCAAACAAAACCTTAACCACTGAATGGCAGTGCTATGTTGTCCTATAAATCATTAATAGGCTTGATGAACCTAAATGGTTGTAATAATTTTACATTGTAGATTGGCTACAAGTCACCTACAACTGAAATAAATTTTAAAAGTTTCAGATTATTATTTTAAAAGGCAGATTTTGATGTGCATTATTTGTTAGCTTGTGGTACTCAATCTATCTTCAATGCACACACACATACACACACACAAAATATTGGCAACATATATGCAGGTTGTGTTTAATGCATGAGTGGTTAACCAAACATTATAATGTGGTACAAGTAAGAATAAAACAAACCACATTAAAAGCGATTTCAATAAAACAATCTTATAAAACAGTTCAAATGTTTTACATATGGGATGTATGAAAGGTTCACAATAATGCAACACCCTGTTGTATACAAGCAAAGTTAAGAACATGTTATAAAACACATTATAATGGTTCAAAGCCATCTATCTCACTGAAGAGGCAACATGTACAATCTGTACAATTTAATGTAAACAGTAAATTGTACCTAAACAATAAAGAGAACTTTCACTCATTGAAAGTCATAAAAAGAAAAGTTTGTTCAATATTCAACATAACCAGCAATAACTAAGAGAACAAATTAAAGTGAATGTTTTACTTTCTATATGTGTAAAATAATTGTAAGTGTATGAAGAATAACCTGAGACAAATAGCTAGCATATGAGCTGGCCATAACTCATTTCTGCCAATATCTAATTGTACCACTAAACTATGTCCATGACCCAGACATTGCTTTCAAGAATTTTGTTCATTTTTCAGATCTGAAATCTGGGTAGTTGTCATAGTGCACTGAAAGCCTCAGGAAACAGCCACAGGTGTGTGCCACTGGTCTTCTCTCAAACCCTTTTAGGTCTGTGGAAATCAACCGTTATAGTTTTGCCTATAAACAAATCTGATCCTGTACAGAATCTAAGAAACAGTGACTGTCGTTTTGCATCACACTCCCATGAAGTAAGTGGTCAAGTGCTTTGAAATGTCCTTTTGGTGTATATTCATTGTTTCTGGAAATTTGAGAGCTCGCACAATTTTCCTCACTGTTGGTTGTAATGCACAGTACACATCGTCAATTTCCTCAAGGTCCTTGCTCAGAGGTCCAAGTATGTCTGCCCACTGTTCAAGAACATAAGCAGGCTCCTGAATGAGAGTTTTGTGTGCCAGTTCTTGCAAAATTTGCTTGAAGTTTTCTTCTGTTGGAATTCTACGACAACTGTAGTTGTCTAAGATCTCAAGCAGTTCATCCTGGTCTGTACTACAGAAGTCTGTTCTGCCGCTTTCTAACACAACACGCTCATTTTCTGTGACATACTTCAAAAAGTTGTCAGTCAGATCACTTTTTACAGATCCTTGTATTGCTTGCTGCAAGATGACAGGTGCAAGTTTTATTGGGAGATATTTCTCTTTCTTCCAGCCTAACAGAATTATTCGGGCTACACTTTCCACTTTTCTTTGCCAAAATCATGTCGAAGAAGGGAACTTTAAAACTGTTCCCCAGTGTGCACTGATCATAGAATTCCTGCCAAAACTCTGACAGGCAATCCCTGAACACTCCACCAGCATCATGGCCCATCTCATATTGTCCATTTGGGAGGAGCAATTTCACTTCTACTTCACTCTGGGTATGTATCAGTGTTTTGTCACAAAAGTGTGCAATGAGTTCAGAAAATATCTGTCCCCGATGAACAACAAGGATTTTTTGGTGTGGAACAATGAGTTCTGTGCTCA
Source organism: Beaufortia kweichowensis (assembly GCA_019155185.1). Classification (NCBI taxonomy): domain Eukaryota; kingdom Metazoa; phylum Chordata; class Actinopteri; order Cypriniformes; family Gastromyzontidae; genus Beaufortia; species Beaufortia kweichowensis. The sequence goes on from CM032806.1 coordinate 15,963,093, forward strand.
GAGGCAAAGTGTCATCTAAGTTTTGTTCATCTATTTCAGTGATGTCACTAGTGAATACTGTCACTACATCACTTGTATCCGAAAGTAATCTGGTAAGGTCATTGAAGAACTTTGAAAAGGAACATTCAGATCATCATCTACAAATATTCAGATTCAGATCGGTGTAATGCAAGGGAGATACAGCATCATTGCCTGGACTTTCCACAAAAATTATATCCATGTCTGAAGCTTGAACGAAGTCATTCATTCTGCTGGAAGAAGTAGGAAGACTTTGATCCTGGTTCTTACTGTGTAAGTCCTCCATTGTGTCTGATATTTCCACTTCACTTTCCGTTTCTTCTTCCCTCGCCACCTTTTTTGTTGTTAGGTAGAACCTCATCATTGTGAGCTTGGATGTATTATACATTTCCCCCACTGTAGTTTCTTTATCTAGTGACACTTCCTGATAATTTGTTAGATCCAATTCAAACTCAGAAATACTGCCATGAGAAGTTTTTCCATTTGGAAAAAACAAAGAAATTGCCTCCTTCATCAGTTCTTCCCTTTTCCAGTCTTTTGGCACACTCAACTTCCTTGTTCCTCCTCCTTTTTTTGCTCTCATTTGAACAAATCCGTGCCCATCATAGTGCATCCACCCAATCTCAACTTTTCTTACATTACGCTGAGAATTGCTTTTTGTAGATGTTTGGGTTTCAGTTTGTGAATTATCTGATTTTTGTCTTTTGCTCAGTTTTGATTTGAGGCGCTCAAACAGCTTTGACTTCCTGCAAGTTGGCGCACTTTCTTGCCTCCTACAAAATCCCATCACTGCCAGTCTGTCTCCATATGAAGGAAAGTAGCTTCTCATCTGGTCATCAGTCATTAGCAGTAGGACACTGACATCAATCTGCAAAAAAACAAAACATTTTCAGTATTATGCAAAACTTATACCAAAAATTTATTATAGTCACACAATTGACCATATGCAGTTACTTCCTGGTTTTAGATAAGTCAGCTCAGTCATTTCTGGTCACCTGTCAAAATCAGCTATAGAGTGCCATTTGCTCTGTTTCTCTACATAATCCATTCACAATTTGAAGAATTTTTTTGCTTGTCTAAGAGGACCAAATGCCCAGGAACTGCTTCAGTAATGACAATGTGAGTGTAAAAAGTAAAATGTTCCATGACTCATTGCTATGACTGACAGTGATAATGGAACAAAACATATGAAAAAAAAGTGTATCAGACTAAATTTAGAGTAACAAAACTACAGCTGAAAAAAGTGTGGGTCAGCTGAATATATTTAGCAGCTTTTACAGTTAAAGATAAAACAACTAAAGTTGTTAATTAAAATCAAAATATTTAAAAAAAATTAATGCATTATTAATTTTTTATACCATTAATAATTAACTTAACTTGTAGGTAACTAGTTAAGTATTTAAATAAATAACCCTTAAAGGTTTATACTTCAATATAGTAAAATATAAAAATTTGTTCTATTTTTTATAATAAATCCAAAAGCAAGACATTAAAGAAACTAGGGAGTTGAAATGGCAACTGAGCTAAATGAGTAATCCTCTGCTACATCTACTGGTTATAGTCATAATTTCATGTAATTTTCATCTTTAAAGTCTTTGTTTTTGTACCGATTAAATGTTTTACCTGTAGTAAGTCGATTAACAATTGCATACTTAAAACGTGCTGTTTCAGGCAAAATAATAGCAGACATTTGAAAGTGTTTCTCCCTACGATGTAGAATTGTATATTAACTGATTAGATCTATATATATTTCCACAAATATGGCATCACTAGTTCTTATTCTGAAAGTAGTGGCAGTAAAAATACATGACATGACTGATAAAATGTTATCAGGGGAAATTATTCTCAATTCACTATATTGTGATATCCATCATCACTGAGTTATCATTAATACTTTACTGGACCACAGCGGTACTTTACTGGGGCTTGGCAGCACATCAACAGAACACTTCCTTGATTCGCATGTTAAGGTACATGCAGAGGAAAACTGTTATATCATGAATGGGGTGATCAAATTCTGGCATTTCAAAAAGGAGGAAAACAGTAAATTCATATTTCAAACTGAGATGTGGACTTTGAGGCATAAAACCAGCAGAATATTTTTATTGAATAGCAACCTCTATATAGATTTAGATTTTCCATTAATGACCCCTTTAAAACATATACTAAATAAACTCTAAATAATCCCATATATAAGACATAAAACTGAAGGTATACTTCGTTCAAATGTGGGCTTAAATTGGTCACTTCCTCTAAATTATGAATATTTTACCTTTAGGTGAACTGCCCTTACCTTGTCATCCTCCAGCCTTTTTATAGTGGTTTCTGGAATATTCCTCTCCCTCAGAAAAGATTAATTCTGTCCATCCTGCAAATGATATTTTAGTGGAAATTAATAATATAAGCAGAGTGAGGCTGGTGGGCTAATATTAAACTAAGACCGAGTAGTAGGCCTAGGCTATGTAAGCCAGAAAACCAAAACATGTATTTTAATGGTTAATATGTGCTGTGCATAACAAAGCAAGCTCTTGATGCAAAACCATACATCACACAGTTTTGATGCAATGATAGTAAACGACTTCATATTCCATAAAACCATCAAAGATTAAACATGAGCTAGTATGATACCATAGCACGCGCAGCTTAGTTACCAAACATTCATTTTTTATACTTACCCAAACTCTTCTATTATAACATACATAAAATCGTAATTAAGGATTATCATGTCAAAGAGTAAATATGACCATACCTTTCGTCGGAAATTGGCAAGTTGTTAACGTTGAACTGGTAGGCTACTCCCGTGTTCTGCAAGAATCACATCTCGTGGTTTCCCTATAGTGCTTTGCCAGAAAGTGTCAAGAATTGAAGAGAAAAAAGTCAGAATTCTGACTTAATAACTCTCTTTAATTTTACTTTTAATCTCAGAATCATGACTTTATATCTCAGAATTGCGACTTTATATCTCAGAATTGCGACTTTATATCTCAAAT